>VCRD01001034.1:142392-152698 GCA_006783055.1 Trinorchestia longiramus | reverse complement strand
TGTTGTTATTGTTGCTGTTTCCTGCACACGCTGTTTTTTGTTGTTATTGTTGCTGTTTCCTGCACACGCTGCTTTATTGTTGTTGTTATTGTTGCTGTTTCCTGCACACGCTGCTTTATTGTTGTCGTTGCTGTTTCCTGTACACGCTGCTTTATTGTTGTTGTTGCTGCCTCCTGCCCTTGCTTTATCGTTGTTGCTTGTTTTAATTGTGTACGCTTAAACTATTTTGAGGCTCCGTTGTTTCATTCCTCCTTCCTGCATTTTATATCAAGAATATTTTTGAACGTCGTTTTATTTGTGTTGAAGCGATCAAATATTTGTCTGTGAATTCTTCATTTTTTTATACATAAAGGTTACTTTCTAGCGACGTAATCGCTGCCGTTGCTTTACAGCTTTCTTCAATTAATGGAACATATTTTTGTCAGTCCGATCTCGTTCAATAGAATCTCTATAGTCAGGTGAATATTCATCTTAACCTTGGCGAATCAATGCAGTGTACTTTTGGCGCTTCTCTAATTATGAGCGACATCAGCTCCGTGTTTGTAGCAGCAACACGCGCGCTGATACAGTCCGTCCTAGTCCCTCAAGCTTGAGGACTTCACACTTCTCAATGGTAGTCGTGTGATGCACCCCACTATAAGTAACGTTGCTTTTTGAAATTCCTTGAGACGTTAGTTGCAGTGGTTTGCGAGATTTTGATTGTTTTTATTCCTATTTCTTTCTTTTTATGGTCAATATTACTGTTTCTTATCTTATTTATTTGATTTTCTCCTGATGATCTTTTATCTGCAGCTGAGTTTGTGATCTGTAACCAGTATTAAAGTGTGATCTGTTTTACATGTGCACCGTCATTATTATGCCGGAATCAAGCATTCGTGAGATTCAGTGTGCTTCGAGTGAAAATGACTGTGATAAATAACTTCTGTATATTTTTGATGAGACATCATTTCTGAACATGTGTGTCTGTCACTTCTACATGGCGAGAAGACTGCATCTAGGTAGAAATCATTCAATAAGAAAGCAGTCTCCAAAATACTACTTTTTTACAATTTTCTGTTAAGTTTAACAGTGCATCTACATGTTTGGGTGATAATTCTGAAGTGGGCATGCGCTTGAATGAATTTCTAAAGGCACTATTATAAGCAAGGTACCATTATAAAAAAGAATTGTGAAAAAATATGAGCCTGCCAGAAATTGAGTAAATTTTAAATTATTGTAAGGGGCAAGTGTTTGAATGTTATTGTCACAAGATGAAGCTCCGGCCCATGCATCAGGGCAATCAATGGCCACGGTAATGACTGTTTTTTCACGCTAATAAATTTCATGCTTTGGTGACGTAACGTGGTTGCCCAAATCTTTGTGTGTAAGGCTTCTTGATTTTTCTCTCAGGATTCTTGAAAGGAAACTTTTACATTGAAAAATTAATACTTTCATAATTTAGAATGTAAATTAGCAGCAAAAATTCTGAGATGTTGAGTAGTGGGAGTACCGTCGTAAGAACGCGTTATTATTTGAAAACTAAAGGGGGCATTTTTTATGACATTGTATTTCGTATACATTTGAATTGTTCGAATGAAACTCTCAACTTTTTTCTTGCATTTGAAATTAATGTAATATCTTCTTTTCTCGTTGCTCTGTTAATTTTTTCGAAGGATTGCCTTACATATGAGCTCCCTTTAGATCAAAAGCGATCGGTTGTATCATCAGTGTATGAACCGTTCACTTCATGGTTATGTTAGTGCAAAGACTTCGGAATAGTTTAATGTGAATTTTGATTGTTATATATTATCATGCAATTTAAATTAGTTCCCAGGTAAGGCTCAATTATTCGTCGGTATTGGCAGTATTGAGGAATGACCTTTTTGACGGTAATAATGACGGTTGATGGTATTGGTTGTTATTTTTATGATTTTGGCGGTTGCCTGTTTCTGAGGTAGGTGGTTTACAGTGGAGGATCAGTCAGTCTTATTTTTATCAGGCCTTGCTGTGCAGAGAACAATGCTTTGTCCTGTTAGCAGGAGTGAGTTGATCAAGTCCTGTGCTGTATCTTACTGGCTTTTATTGTAACTCTTAAATTTTCAATGAACTGGAAGTCGATTTCATTTAATTTTTCGTTGTCAAAATGAACGAGATTTAAGTTTTTAATGACCGAGGTTTGAACCATTTCGTATCACTCGCATCAAACGACTAGAAAAGACGTTGGCGGTCAGCTAACTCTAACTAGGCAAGTTGTTCTGTAGCATGTTTATTTGTATGTAACTTTGTATGTTGCAGACCGTATGCGTACAACAGACAGAAGTTGCGTTCTCTCCCTCGGCAGCGATTTGGAGTGCTACGATACTTTTTTAGTTGTTTTGGTATTTTTTATCATTATATTTTCAAATGAATTAATCCAATGCGAAAATATCATATTCAGACGAATGACCGACATTTGTATAGTAACTTGATGGATGAATTTGTTGTGTATAAGTTACTGTTGATGCAGGAATAATTCATGGCTATTCCAGTTACGGGATATCACTGTTTGGGAGTAAGATATGAAAATTTTCTTCAATTTTCTGCCGCAAAACTGATGCCCAGGTACACTGGGTTCTCAAGACATTGCCTGAAACCGCTATGTGTTTACTTCTCCGGCGTCGTGTATATTAATACATTCATTGCGGTATGACCCACCGGTGGGTCACTCATGTTAGATTCTGTAATTTTTTCAAAGCTTTCTAGTGACTGTATGTACAAAGTAGAGATTTGCACCGGTTAGGCAACCGCAATGAATGTGTTAATGCAGCAAACAAAACGGAACACACGCTGTCATTGTGACTTCACAGACAGATAAATGAGACCAGTTCAATGCAGCGACGGTCGACGAGCACGTCATACCGAGCACCTGGTGTTGTCATATTTCATCCGTTTTCGAACTCCTCAGATGTTCCAATTCTTTTCGTAATGTTCCTCTCTTCTCTCATAGTTAATTAAACTTATTTGCCGGACTTGCTTGGCTCGCTCGCTTGTCGCCAGTTGTGTGTATGGGTGGCCACCTCATTTGCCCGAGTTTGTAGACCTCTGACACGTGTTCACTGCGATCAGTTTCGTTAATTCTCCCGTGTGCTTGCAGTGATAAATTAGGCTCTTGGAAGCATGGCGTGTTGGACTACAGCCTGGATATCGTTTCAATGTGTCCTGTCTAGACTGGAGCTACGTCTTCCATGCTCTTTCACTGACTGTAATATAAATGTAAAGACTAATGAAACTGTCTGAGATTTCCGTGTATTGTTTGAGTTAAATTCTGGGGAATTTCCTAATTAATTAGTTCATTCGTACATCGCTTATATCATTTTATCGCGTCTGGCTTCAGTAGCCATTGCTCATTACAGCACTGTCATCATTCCGTGGTGCTGGAATGAGTCCGGGATCTTCACGTTTTGACATATAATCACGTCTATTGAAATAATATTCTCTCAAGAATACGTGTAATCCTTCAATTTTAGGCGCTACAGAAATTACCACGTTTTTCTCGGTAACGTGTTGCGAGTTCACCTTTTTATACGTATTTTATTTGTTTTCTTCATTTATGATTTACTCGGTCATTGATCGGTGGAAAAAAGCAATCAAAATTTCGTGTAAGCGTTCGTCAACTTGTGTCTGATTATGTAACTATGATTTTAATTCTACTTTTTGTATTTATTTTGGATACTGCTGTTGTTTAAAAGCTTCCTGACATCAAATTTTGAAAATAAAATAATATGCGTGTATGTGATGCCCGAGATCTATGTTATAGTAAATAAGAATGACTTTAAGTTTCAGGACTTTCTATCCCTCATGAGGAAAATTTTGTCATAAAAGTTAAATTTCCAAATCAAGAAGAACGATGAAATGACGAAGTGCAATCAGAGTATTTATTAAAGGAAGACGATGCTCCCAGAATGGTGTCTAAAAAGAGAACGTAATGGATAGTTATGCCAGGCAGAGGGTTGGAGTTGTACACGCTAGGATTGCAGTAACAGATAGTTATGCCAAGCACAGGGTTGGAGTTGTACACGCAAGGATTGCAGTAACAGATAATTATGCCAAGCATAGGGTTGGAGTTGTACACGCTAGGATTGCTGTAAAACTATACTTAACATTTTGACTGCGATTCCAAAATTAGTCCGTACGAATAACACAGTACGTGTACATATATGGCGCACATCGCGGCCAAAGTGTTAAATGACGAATATAGATCCGTCATGGACACCTTCAGATACAGTATTGCGTTTTCGACTTTTTATTCTTGGCATGGTGTATGTTTTATTTTGAGCTTTGTCATGGTTTAATTTTTCGTTGAGTTTCCAAACCTATTTCCAAAAATATTAAAATTTTGTATTTGTATAACCGTTTGTGTATTGGTGAGCAGGCGGAGAAAGTGGTAGCCAAGGAGGCGGCGGAGGCAGAGGAAGAGGAGGAGGAGGCGATGGAAGTGTGGAGGGAAGTGGAAGAGAAGCAGCTGCAGAGGGGCCTGGAGAGGACGAGCTGGGCAGGTTCTGGGAGCTGCTGGATCCTGATACTCAGCCCAGCATGGTTCTGCCCGGCTGTCCAGAGTCACAGAAGATCTTCGATAACCACAAAGAGGTTCGTCCAGGAGTATGCCGTGTACTATGCTGGAAAATTGTGTTCACCTCCAATGGTTGGAGAACCAGATATTCAGTTCAAACGGAGTTATACAGATGTTCAGTTCGAATGGAGTTATCCAGATGTTCAGTTCGGATGGAGTTATACAGATGTTCAGTTCGAATGGAGTTATACAGATGTTCAGTTCGAATAGAGTTATACAGATGTTCAGTTCGAATAGAGTTATACAGATGTTCAGTTCGAATAGAGTTATACAGATGTTCAGTTCGGATGGAGTTGTACAGATGTTCAGTTCGGATGGAGTTCACATGCAGGTGTTAAGGACTGTTTTGAGGTTAGAGAAAGAGATTAAGTGAAATAATAGAATTTATTCCATTATCGATTGAACTTGAAGGAGGATCGTTAAGGGTGGCGAGAAATAGTGAAAAAATTGGTACAAAATAAAAATAAAATTTTACGAAAATAATTGGTGTTCCACCTTCATGTTGACATTTTTTTGGAGCGATGTTTCTATTGTTGAATTTCTTCTCTGAATAGCTCCCGGCTGATCGAATTACACAATGTATTTCTTTCCCTTGTCAATTGAATGGAGTCTTGTTTCTTTTAATTACTCGTTAAGGTTTAAAAATAGAGAAGTGCGAAGGAGCAAGGTGAAGGCTTTAGGTATGTGCATGGTATGCCATTGAGTGATACACCGGGAAGAATGGGCTGGGACTTCGTCGTGATGGAAAAAGACTCATCGATGCAACTTCCTTCGCTCTTTGTTGCAATAGTTGTTGATCCAAAAACAGCCGTACAAATAGGGTCTGGGATACTGTAATCTTTTATTCTGTTGAACTCCCTTTGAAACCAGTAAATACTTTTATCTATCAGGTCCTTTCATAAGTAAGTCCAATTTTAATTGTTATATAAACTTAAGAATATTTAAGACTGCTTGCCGTCTTCATGCTCTCTCCACGTAGGAAAATTCAAAGATTACGAACATTTTACTGACTGCAATAACTAGAATTGTAGTTTTTGCATGCTTGTGCAATGTACTAAAAATTAGCTCAATGAAGTCTATGCATAAGGAAAATAAGTAAATGTGGCCTCTCCTTTTAAGCAGGGAGAGAATTCGGTGGTAGCTTTTCTTCTCGACGGCACAGCTCGAGGTTTTCACGCGTTAGGGTCCGCTTCAACACATCAAACTGCTTGTAATATTCTGTGAAGAATTGAATGCTTTCGTTTTGTGGGGCTTCTTATTTTAGTGTGTTCCTCTTGATAACTTGTTTCTCCAGTGAATGTAGCGCACACGCCGACGAATTCGGGATAAGATTTATCCCACGTACGTTTTTGTGACTGCATTTGCTCTGTCTTTATTCAATTTTCAGCTTGTTTGTGATGCACACCGAGGATAAGTTTTTACTGTTGCTGAAGCTCTTGTATAATTTGATTTATCACTTTGTGAAGCGAGAATGATGAACATGACTCTAAATTGAATTAATTTGCGGGCACTAATACTAATACGGGCACTACTAATTTTTACTGAAACCAGGCACAATTTCAACAAATTTTGAATCTATTCAGTATTGAACGGGTTATTGAACTTTTAAATTGAGTGCAAAACTTTATGCACGCTTTAAATTTGACATCCATGACGCAAAATCGTCGTGACCGCTGCAATTCACCGTAACCGAAGCCTTACGTTCTCTCTCCCAGTGCAGGTCGTAAATCAGGCTCGATGAGCGTCGGAGCGTCGTCGCTTTAATGCAACTCCCAGTTTTTGTGTCGAATGCTGATTTTTTGCGATACAATAATTCTTGCATTCTGTACGGTGTGCATTTTCTGGTGAGCGACAGTGCTTGATTATGAAGTACTTAATCATTTTCTTTGTGCACTGCTGCTAACTTTCTTCTATCTCGAATAATCTATTATTATTTTATTCATATTTCTCGACGAATGACATCTTATGACGCACATCGTAGCTGATAATATTTTCAATTATAAAAGTGTTAAATGCAGTCAACTTCAGTGGTTTTCCTCGAATTATGACGCGTAGGTTTTTGAGAACCAAAACCCTCATGTTGGTCTGCTGATCATGACTCGAGACTCAGTCACACTCCGAGAGGACTTCCTGAAGGTGATTGTTCTCCTTCAGTAGGTCTCTGAGATTCAGTATGCACTCATAAGTAGGTAGGATTACAGAGCTCCTCTCGAGGAAGGCTGGAAGAAGTTAAGCGCTGCTATTCTCTATCATTTATCGTATGGACTAGCGTCCCTGGGAGCAGTTTGTAGTTACGCACTGCATAATCTACTAAAATTGAAGGGTGGAAAGCACTAGTGGACTACTTGCATTTTTTCCCACAGGAGAAAATGCAAGTTGTCCATTAGTGCTGTCCACCCTTCATATAGTAAACTACTGGATCGTAATCGCCTCTGTCTGCGCTGTGTTAGCGACAGCACGGGAGTGGACTACTTGCATTTTTTCCCGTGGAAAATATATTATATTTATCATGGGAAAAAATGCAAGTAGTCCACTAGTGCTTTCCACCCTTCAATTTATAGCAGGAGGTCATTGTGGGTTCAGAGTCGTGCTGACGTAAGCTTGTTATTTTCTTTCTTACTTTCGTTCGAGGAATTGTGAAAGAAAACAGTGATGATGTCAACCTCCTTCACGAATATGGATACAAAGTTTTCACTGAATTTCCTATTTGTTCATTTTTCATGATCACAAGTTCCCATTTCAGAGGCTTAGGTGGCTAAGCGCATTTAATTGTCATATACTTCTCACTAGTTTCATATACTAAATAATAGTCAAAGTTGATGAAAATTATCTATGAGGATAATGAATCAGTGAAGCAATGTAGCAGTGGTTATTATTGAGTGGAATGCTGGGCAACCTTTTTTTAAGCTCGGGATACTAGCCTTGAAGCCTTAGAATGTTCAGATTTAACCCTTTAGCGACCAATTTGTTTTTCTAGTTTCTACATTTAAGCTCACAAAGACCGTCTGTACACTGATGCAATGAAGCACGCTGAGAGCCAGGCAGCCAAAAGAACGACGCTGTAACATGCCGAAGCGTTCAAACCTAGTAGCAACCTCATATTGCTTACTGTTTAATTATTAGAACAATTCTCCCAAAGACCGTGAAAGGCGACCGAATAGTCCACTTGGTCGCTAAAGGGTTAAGTTAGCAACATATAGCATCTGCTTCTCTATAATGAAATTCTCTACCGACATTCTGTGCGACACTACACCATTACGATGTTCAGTTCCTGTGTGACGTGCTTCTGTCATATGTTAACTTCTTACTTGAAGCCACAAATGCAAGTAACCCGAGGCGTAAGATCTAGAGCTTGGGGAGTTCTAACCTCGAGACTCGTGTGCGTGCAAAACTGCTTTCAAGTACCGCTAGAGTAGTGACAGATTTACGAGGTTATTGCTTCTGTAGCAGAATGCTAAATGCACTTTTTACTTAATTATTCATCCTAACATAAGAAGGAGAAGTATTGACAGCCTTTTTTACGTTGTCAGATGGCACGGAAGTACCTGGTGCTGCAGCAGGAGATATACAATTTGTGCCAGCAGAAGAAGGAGTTGTTGGACATGGCGGCTGAGGAGAATCATAAGCAGCAAGTGCGACACTCTCGTTATCAAGACAAAATCCTCCAATTGCAGCGCAAACGAGTGAGTTACGTACTCTATTTTGCCGGCGGGGTTTGAACGTTAAGCTTCGAGCATGTAAAGAAATGTCTTTCATTATCTCTAGTAGTTGAACTGATTAAGTGAAAGTTATTTTCGGGTAGTACATTCAGAATCATACTTGGACTTCATCAGATTTGGTACAGTTCTTAAGTACTCTAGATTTAGGATCGTATTAATAATTGATCAAAGTATTAGGATCGTATTCATAATTGATTGAAGTATTCAACTGCTTTCAAGTTGGCTTCAATTGTGTACGCTCAATAAATTATTTTGCGCCTTAAAAATTGGATCTAAATTGTTACCACGTTCAACAGTTAGGTATTTTTAAATTAATGTAATGGTAATTGTAGTAACGACGCGTATTACGTGTACAATATGCAGGGATAGATTTAGCTTGTGAAGAAATTTCTGTGAATAATAAGTTTAAATGTAATCAGCACTAATCTACCGTAAAATTGAGCACAAAATGTACAAACTGTGATTTCTTAATGATGATCAGTTCTCTATAGCTGGTATTTATTTATCTCAGAATTTGATGTAACTGAGTATTTTGATTTTCCTTTTCAATATAGTACAATAACTTGAGAACACTCACTGAGAATAGTACAGACTGGTTGAGTACCAGCAATTTAAGAGTGAGGTTTATTGGGTTCTCTTTTATTAGTAAATAAACTCATTTTGGATTCGTCTTTAACACGTTGACTCCGAAGTGGTACGTATGTGTACCACTGAGGTTAGGTTCTGTAATTTTTTCAGATCCTTCTAGTGACTATGCGTACAAAGTGAAGATTTACACCAATCAGGCAATCGGAGGCAACGTGTTAAGTATTGCTACCGTAGTAAACTGACCGTGATACATGTACCCCGGAAGTGTTGAACTTCGTAGTGGTCTTAATCTATTTCTGACAGATATCTTTCCTTCAGGAAATTCTCCGCAATAACCACTCGCGCCTCCGAGCCCAGCTGGACAAAATCCAGGGTAAAGAAGCCAACATGGAAATGAACAACAGCAGCGCGGCAGCCAACCCTGTTTCTTCCAGCGCCCGTCACCAACCTCACCACTACCCACCAGCACAAGCCCCTCACAGATCATCCCATTACACTTCCACTCACCACTTGCCCAGCGGCTTACACTCTCAACAACCGCCTCCACACCCATCAGTGCTTCCTCTCCAAGACATGTACTATCAGCCACGTCACCATAGACAAAGTCCTCAACAGCAGCAACCCCCCGTAGTGTCTTCCTCTTCAGGAGGACAGCTTCACGCTTCTCCTCTTTCTTCTCCGTTAGGAGGAAACCTGTACCCTCCTCCAGGTCCTTCTCGCCAGCACTACCACAGTCACCACCACCAGCAGCAGCAACAACACCACCAAAGCCGCCACCAATATGGGTCCGATCTCGCGTATGCGAGTCCTCCTGATTAACTGCTTTATTTACCTCTATTTACTTGCTCCTACCATTCATCTCTTCTTTGTTCTTTCTTGGGCGTTAGTTCGTTACTAACCTCAGGCTCTCTGAATCACTACCTGCCTATTTATAATTGTGCATTTTTACTCTACCATTCACGATTTATTTGTGATTGGAAATGAAGACTATAATTGATATTTTTATGTATGTATTGACTATTATTAATTTTATATATAGATTGTGCGATTGGCATTTGTGTTAGTAAAGTAATATCGTTGCTCTAGAAAAGCTTGATTACGTGTGGCAGCTTGAAGAAATGTAATTTGTATGTATTACGTTGTTATCAAGGTTCAGATAGTACAGTATGGATCCGTCAGGGCCGTAGCATACTGCCTCCTTTTAAAGGTCGTCCTGCCGGTCGGTTAAAAATAAAGTGGTTGTGTCATGAAACGACTTTTAAAATGAAGAACACAAAAATAATGAGCACACCAACTGTCCGTAAACTATTTGTTGTATCAGCTGGCTCGTCGGCCTGTTATCCTCAGCTGGCTCGTCGGCCTGTTATCCTCAGCTGGCTCGTCGGCCTGTTATCCTCAGCTGGCTCGTCGG
>VCRD01001034.1:60523-142344 GCA_006783055.1 Trinorchestia longiramus | reverse complement strand
TCGTCCGCCTGTTATCCTCAGCTGGCTCGTCCGCCTGTTATCCTCAGCTGGCTCGTCCGCCTGTTATCCTCAGCTGGCTCGTCCGCCTGTTATCCTCAGCCACGCTTGACGTGCGAGCTCAAACCAACTGTTAATCTTCCATTTTTTTGTGTTAATCCTCTTTGTAGTTCTTATTCTTAACTGAGAACTTGCTGTAAGAACTGGCGGGCTTATGGCTTGGTGGATACCGTAGTATACTTTAATACCTTTGCATTATCAAACTATTTTTCCGGGAAAAATAATAAAAATGTCTTAACAGTATGGTGCTACACTTGTTCCACAACTCCGTGTGGAATTATTCCTGAACTCTAAATTACAAAAAGATACAACTGCTTTTTTCCGATGATCTGTAGCCTAATTTCTGGCACTGTTTCAATTCCAGTTCCTTACTCACGCCCTCAAAGCATGATGCTAAGAACTGAAGGTATCTACAGGCGTTGACTTCATGTATCCTCGTGTGGAGAACACGCAACTAGAAGACCATCCTGTGAGTGGTTGTCAGTGACGTTTCTGGGCATCTTATTGTAATTTAATGCGTGTCTTTGGTTGGTTACGACTTGAATTTCTCGCTAGTGGTGTGCGCGGCAACCTATTTAACATATCTTGATTAAGATCTCAAGTTACATTATAGAAGAGATATTAGGCTATGCTACGTATGCCTTCCTCGAGCGTTAACATTCGCTTGCTTACTTCATCCTAATTAGGAACTGTACTAAAGCGCACACATGCGTAGAGTTCGTGCTGCTCGTGTACACCTTCGCATATATTGTGCGGGCTTAATTAAGTTATTGTCTGCAACGATAGAAAGGAAACTTAGGTTTTCCTCGACATGGCTAGTCAGACTGTACGAATATTTGTGCTTACGACCTATCATGTGATTTGTTTTTAACAAGTTTACTTTATTAATACATTCATATTTTCTGAATCTTACCATCCGTGACAAATTGCTTCTACAGAGCCAGTCATAATTTTAGCAGCTCTAACGTTTCCAGAAACCAGTATGAGGCATAGAAACAACTCATTGACTTCAGCTATTAGTTTTTTCCTTGAATAGACGGTTTTTATTCATTCTAACTACTTAACTATCTCCCGAACAAAAGGACAACCCATTGTTACCTGAGGACGCAACTACTATAGTAATGTATAACTTTCTTTTCAGGATTGAATAACGTGATTCTATTACAGAGCTAAAGCTCCCATGTGTCATCTTCCCTACTAAACCTTTAGCCTAGCATCATCTTAGAATAACTGAAACTTCATTCAAGATGAATTTTTTACCGGTGTGTTGAACTTTGTAGCCAGTTGGTTCTTGTTGTTTTTTGTGTTTCCATTATTCGGGGATTGAGATTGATTCGACTGAGCAGACTGTCTGAAGGAGGAGGTACCGTAGGAATTGCTACTCGTGCACCCCTGTACAACTGACGGTCTTACACCTCGTACAAAATCAGTAAAGAATTCGAATGAATTCTGCGGAACTGGTAGCTTAATTTATTTTCGTAACTCTGTGTGTGTAGAGTTAACGTGACCCTAGTCCTTTGTAGTCTGTAAGGATTTTTCTTGACGCTGCAGCCCTCCTTTCAATGTTACAAACAAAGCAGGACTCGGACGGGAAACTGAGCTGTCTATGCTATTACTAACATCGATAGCATTACTTGGTTAATCACATAACAAGTTCAGACTATTTATTGACAGTAATTTTTGCTGAGAGTGTTTACTTGAAGTACTCGTGTTTAGGAATATCCTTTCAAAAGAACAACCGACTTTTTCTAAATCTCTATGAGGATTCCATTTCACTAATTTGGAAAAATCAGTCCATACTATGTATTTCAAAAATGTTGGGAATTTACCGTTTTAAATACCACTGAAAATAGGTTTGATGTGCTATTTATCATATTTGTGATGCAAACTATGTATAATATATTTTCAAAGAGGTGATAAATTTCACGACATACTCTCAGGAATATATTTTAAAATGGCATATCTTGAGAACTCCAGTAAAATAGCGCTTCTAGATGTGTTCGCTACTTGTACAGAGTATTGAAGTTCCTTCGAAAGGAAATTCCTGAACATTATTGCCGTGGACGCTAAATAAAATCTGCCACCAATCAATTGTCGAGATGTGGAAGGCTTACATTAGATAATGGCATCACGTGTCTAATAAGCCTAGGTACTTCTCACGAGTCTGGGGTAATACCAGACACGTGTAAAATGAGTTCTCGCAACGAGTGTAGAATTGATACCCAGTCCATTGTGCATCTCAACTCCTTCATGTGAAGTGGGGCTAGCTTTACTGATGACATATCATGGTAGTAGAGGCTTCTAAAAATAGTGTAGAATGGTTCAAATAAGTTATTGTACGACCAGTAACAGGAATTTCTGTAATTTTAACTCCATAGTATCGCTGTCGATGTATTTTTATTGGTAATATCATTGTTTGTCAAATTACGATCAATTGGCAATTTTTAAAATGAAAACATTTGTGTTATGTACTAAATTTAATAGTTGAAGTTTTATTTTTCTGCCATTAGAGAGATGGTTGCTGTTTATACTTACTTGATAAGTAGGAGTTTGTAACGAAACATTTTTCTTATCAATGGTGATGATTGATGTAAGTTTTAATGCTGCATATTTACCAATCGTTCAAGTTTTTAATGAACCAAGCTAACTGTTTTAGCCTCCTTTCCCTCGTAGCTATTGGTAAAAGGTGTCTGTTGTGCCACGCACATTTGAAGTCTAATTAGTAATTTTCTATACAAGTTGACCTCCAGAGCAAGACAAGTAGCTTCAAGTGTTTTACATCTCAAGGCAAAAGTTTTTCTTCTTTGCATCCAGACTTCTGCTAAAATTGACCTCTCTTGTAATGGAGGAAGTTGTATCATTGTATTGCGAGTCAACAAATCAAACAAATACTGACATGCTTGGAGCTACTATAACCATGGAACTTGTTTATAACCTGCTCGTCTCAAAGTATTATTAGCATTTATTGCATTTGGTTAAGAAAGTGTGTTCTTTATCATTTCTATATTTTCATGCTCATTGCTTTGTAAGAAACGATGTGCTTTCACTACTTCAACTACAGGACTTCGTGTACGTATTTCTCTACGGTCTCCTAGCATAAAGCCGATGACAGCGCCCTGACAAATTAGTGTACGCCCAAGATGAAGGGGCAAAACGTGAAAATTCCACGATAAGCAGCGGCATTGCAAGAATAGAATCCTGGAAAATTATTTCATATCTCTTTTTGAGTAAAGCATTTTATTGTTAGCATGTATAACATCCAATTCTTGAAATGCTTACTCCAAAGAAATGTAATTATTGATTATAAACAGTCCAGTTCAAACTCGAAGTATTCGAAACATCAACCTAGAAATTATATATATGAAATATTAGAAATAAAAATCGCTCTACGAACAAAAAAGGTTTCTATAATGATCTCAAAAACCTGAGTCACAAGAGGCTTTACTATTTTATATATGATTCAAATTAGTTTACGTGTTTTTTATTTGAAACATACCATCAAAATCTTCGATTTCATTATGGATTTTTAGCGTTTTCGCCTATCAGTAGAAACAGAGCATAAACGTCAACAGTTAAAAAAATCTGCTTGACTTTTTTGAAAGCAGTAGGCGTCTCTTCCAGTCATGTGGCTTATGCGATATTGATTATATGCAAAAAACAACTTCATTTGTCCCAACATTTATATTTATTTTTACTGGCTAAGGCTATAGAGAATGCGTCTTCCATGTTGAAAATAGTGCAATCAAAATTTTAACATTTCGTTAACGGTTAGTGTAATGGGATATTGCCTAAATTGTTCATCAAGAGCCTGAATGCCTTTAAATGTAACCAGTAAGTTACTGAAAATATTGCTCTTTCATTAGCGAATACTTGCATTTCGAAGCCTAGAATCGGAATTGTTTGTACTTTGACCAAAAAATTTGCAGAAGTGACGCTATCATAAAACTTTTCAATAAAAATTGTATGATGGACGTTCAGTTCATTTTCAAAGTTCACTTTAGGTACGAAGAGAATAATTTTCAAGGAAATTAGTATTGTATTTCAACGGATTAGCTCGTTTTGTCAGGTTGCTAAAAATGAAATGTGCGATTTAAACATAAAGTACTTGTATATATTACATTATCTCAAAGTAGGCACTTATATTGTGAACACAGTTTTGTTATCTTTTACGCAACTTAAAATCTACCGGCAGCAAAGAATTCTGGAGAACAAGAGGTGATGAAATCACAAAAGGATGATTTTACATCTTCAGATATAAAGAATTTTCGTTGCAATGAGTTGCCGAATGCCTGGAAGACGTGATAGTCAGTTGGTGCAAGGTCTGGTCAATATGGTGGATGATAGAGAACTTCCAAGTTCAGTTCCTGTAGCTTAAGTAGAGTTCTTTGTGCAACATGTGGTAGAGCATTGTCGAAAATGGTTATTTGTGTTTAGAAAGTTGGTCTATTGACTAATCTCGGTTGCTTTATTGCAAGTTCACACACCATTTCATCCAATTGATTGATGTATGAATCCGCTGTTAGTTACGTAACAGGTTTCATGACACCAGCGCTGGACCCCAATCAGCTACCATTAGCTATTTTGATGAATATTAATTTTTAGACTGTAATTGGCACATTGTCTTTATCCAACCATCGTCCTGAACGCTTGCTATTGTTGAAAAGAATCAATTTTTTATCACACTCAATACAATGCAGAAAATTTGTTAACGATCGCTGAATGAAGCCTAAGTAAATCGAACATTTCATTCTTAACGACCTAATATCTATAGAAAAAACAATCATGGTGACTACAACGCAAAACTGTTTGTTTTTATTGTGTGATTACACATTCATAGCAATAAATCCAGGTGAAGGACGAACAAAGACTGTGCCTTTACTTTGTTGGTTATTTGAAGTTTATTACAAATTGACAGTATTTTTTAGTTTTCACTTTATCCTATCCCGCTTCCTCTATTTCCGACAGAACCGCAGAAAACTACAAAACCAGACTTTTTCTCGGTTGAAAGACACGAACTATGGAGTGAATAATATCGATTTTCACGCAACATGGAGCACATCTCCATTGAGCAGCTCAGCAGGATAATAAAATCTTGCTTAGATCACGTGTTATACTCACAGCATCTCACCGTTGATTCGTGCTATTTGCCTTGAGTGTCACCGGAGGCAGGTTGTGCAGAGGCTTTTGCCTTCTTGACCAATAGCTTGTTTTTGGCCGCCTTTGCTTGGAGCTGCAAGCAGAAAAAAGGTTCGTAACAAGTAGGCAGCAGCAAATCATGGTCGAAATGAGCACCTTTATTTTATAATAATAATGTATCACAATAACTTGATTTTGATCCACATGAACACAGTCAAGTTTGTGACACTTTGGAAATAATGTATTGAAAGTATTTCATCATATTCATGTACAAAGTCGTTGAATATTCCATCTTGCACATGACAGCTTAGATGAATCTACAAAAATTATTTCTTCAGGGGCATTTGTTTTGAATCTTATTTTAGAACCACTTTTCTGCCACTTAAAGCTGATTAAATAAGTTCATATTTTCTACCTCTATCCTTACAGTGGACCTTTTCAAAGATTGTGTGGTTTTTATTTGCCAGAGTGGATTCTATAGTACAAATAAGTACAAAAATTATGCATATGAACATGAACAATATGTTCAGCTGCAACAACACAAAAATTACCCTAAGCTTTTTTCTGCTAAAAGAAAATGAAGCCAAACTATGAGAAGACATGCATTTACCCATACATCACTAGCCCTTGCTAAAGCAGCCTAATGAAGCAGACAACTGAAGTAAGCATGGAAGGTGGCATGATGAGAGTAAACCACAAAGAAATAAAGCCTCCAAGTCCTAATAACTAACTTCATTCAAGTTCAAATAGTGCTAAATCAGTCCCTTTTTGTGTCACATTGTGGACTTCAATCCCACCCAATAATGAGCTTCATGCAGCTATCTTCACATATTTTATTAAGTTTTTCAGCTCTATGGAGATTAAGATGCTAACTATTTTAAGATAGAAACTTTTCTAAATATGAGAACTCACCTGAACAGACTTCTTGATTGGTTGGGTTTTTGTTTTGAATTTTGTTTGAGATTTTGATGTCACTTTCTTGTAAATAGGATTGTTTTTCTTCTGTAGTTGCTTATTCTTATTTTTACCCATTTTTGAGATGTCTTGTATTTATGTGGATTCTGTAATAAAAGTAAACATAGCCCATGATAATCCAACTTTATCACTGTTCAGTACATAATGTACATTCAAACATAATATCTTTATGAAATATAAATTAAGTCCATATTAAGGTACGCAAAATTAGCCCTCGGCATGCACCACGAGGTCTCCTCCTCGTATGTATTGAACTTGCGATGGGGTCCATCAGACCCGTGATGCCTGCTGTGGGTTAGTCAGATTTTTTGTAAGAAAATTGGACAATTGTGCACATTGGAGTAACCAGTCCTAGTAATAAGACAAATGTCTGATGTGCAATTCAACTTCTCAAGTCCAATAATATATTGTAAATGAACTATAAATATTCTGATTCATGTACTCCAAACTCTAAACCAGTGCATTTTCTAAACAGAGGTAAAAATAACTACTACAATATGCAGTCAAAAATCTAATAATTAAATTTATGTGCTAGTGTGATAACTTTTCTTTATTTTATTCACTTCCCAACACATCTCCTACAGTAATGTTTTCAAACTTTAGGTTTAATTCAACTTTTTTAGTAGCAATACTGCATCACTAAAAAACTAAAAACAATAGTTATAAAAAATACTAATATATATTTCACAAACAAAAATATGTATGCATTTTTGGTCAAGAAACACATCAGTGGGTTATAATGTAGCAAAAGAACTAAACTAAATGCAATGGAAACTCTACACTAAACAGATATACAATCTACATAAATCAATTCACTGTAACAAAAAATTGGGATGAAGTTTTGCTTTGTAATACAAATAAAATTTATTTCTAAAACATGAATGCCTTATTAACAGGCTAGGCTAGCAGATTTCAAGACTTTAACATACTGCTGCTACAGATACTTTATATTGCTCAGCATGGCATCGAACATGTGTAAAGGATCCGATACCTACTCCATTATTAATGAACAATATATAAAATAGGTAATCTGGTACAAAATTTGAATTTCTTATACAAAATCTCTGAAGAATCGTACTCAAGTAGACGAAGGGCTAAACGAATATTCCCAATCTAACACCATTATCCAGTCAAGCGATATAATCAGACAATATATTAACAAATACCTAGATAATGAAAACATCAATCTTAGAACACAATTTTCTAGTTACCATAACTGCTTTGATAAATTAAATATCTTTAAAAACAACAAACCTTGCCTCAACGAAGCAAGTATTGTATACTCTAAGTTCAACAGTTTGAAAACTCAAGTAAAACCGATTAGCAGTTTGTTTTTCACCTGTCGGTGGACTCGAATTGAGATTAGCTAACTTCACCGCACAACAACGTGACTAGGGTGTGTATACCAAGGAGAAAATTTCCATCAATACAAGAACCTTAGAATGTGTTACGACGTACGCAATACTTTATTGATGAAATTAATGGAAAATTGAACTGGCGAGTAGCAACACACGTGAATTGCTTGCAGCCCAAACATATTCACCGTTTCCGCATGTACCAAACAAAATTATTGAGCATAAATTCCGGAAAATTTCTATTTAATATTATAAAGAATCACAGACAATTAAATAATATAAATAATTTTAAGTTGTTATTCACTGCATCTAAACTAAGAGTATTATTCAATACTTATATTTAAAAAAGTATGATGACAGGATGTTAAAAATGATTATTAAACCTTATTTTTCGACAAATAAATATTGATTTTGATGCTCTAATGACTAAAACGTACAACTAAATTTTTGTGGTATAACAAATTTCGATTTCTATTTTTTAGAAAGCCAGGTGGTTACACCGAGTTCTTCGTTAAACATAAATAAACACGCAACGAAAGATGCCGGTTTGTCTCTCTTCCTCAAGTTTATCGTAAGGAGTAATACCATGAAACACCCCGATACCTTGGAACAATTGTCATTCTTCTACTGTGCTTGCCAAATACACATTACTTTAGTCGTGCTGTTTCTTTTTGTTGAGACGTTTTTGAACTCATTGACTAGTGAGAATGATTAATAATTACTAACATGTTATTTGCTAATAACATGTTTCGATAGTTTTGTTTCCTAATTTATTATATGTAAGGGATATTTCTGTATTTCGTTTAAAACAGGGTCAAAATCTCTAGAGTTAAAATGGTTTTAGATTCCACAAGTTGTGAATATTCTATATCGGGAATATCACAAAGCATTTGCACTACGTAAGTCACACTTGAATTTTCGTGTTTCGTTTCCTATTGGCTTTAGCTGGCTTCACTGCATCAGTAGATGGCATCAAAATTTATAGTTCTATTGTCAGTGTGCTCAATCTGTGTCCTGAAGAATTTGTCATTTCCCGTTAATACATTTACTTAATTCGTTGAAATTCTAGTTTTTGTGTGATTTCTGTGCTATGTAAGTCTCAGCATTTTGTACAATTTCTCTGCTTGTTAATATCTGTCAGTGAGAAGAATTTCTGCATTATAAAGTAAGTCAATAACTTCACTCATCCATGAGTAAACACTCGTCAAGAGAAGATTGGAGTCACATTTCACTCTAAGTTCTTGTTGGAGCATGACAATCTCCAAAATCTTGGACCTCCAAATTGCCACAAGCACTTCTGTAGCGATGATTTATCTTATACATAGTAGAGGAGAATTCTATCATATCCACTCCTTTGGCTGTGCCAATGACCGTGAGGCAGACACTTCTTTTTAAAGCTAAATATTCACTAGAACCTTACTTGCTCTGTAATGGCTGCTTTCTTAAAAACAGACTAGTAAAAACGCAAAACCCTCAATTAAATACGTATGAAAACTTTTTCTAGTCGACCAAGGCCTATGGGATGCAGGCACACAAAAAATCATCATCTGTTCAAGAAATTGTGCCTGTATGTTTATCATAAAGCAGATTCATTCATTTCTTTCCTGAAAATACCACGCTTGCATAAGGCAACTACAGTTCGTGCTCCTTAAGTTTACTTCTTACTAAGACCGCCTAGAAACAAAACAAGTCTTTTTTGTAGTATCTATACAGAAGGGTGCGGTTGTGAATAGCTACGATTGACATTCTTAATCATTTTAATCTTGGTCTTAATGTGGAACTACAAAAATTGCATTTAAAGAAGACTAAGTGAACATGAGCAACAGTCTGACCGAGGTATTGAAGTTTTTTATGTGTTATTAGTAAATAAATAAGCTTGCTCACCGTCAATTATTATTTTACGCTTAACGCTAATGGTTCGCCTCAAGCGTAGTTTACGAAACTATCGTTAAGAGTTTAGTTATCACCTGCTTCAGGAAACTTATTGGAGTGAATAAAGTGTATTACCTTTTTCTATGAGTAGTTTCTCATACTTACTTGAGGAAAAGTACTCTGTTTTAGTTGAATGTAAAACATTCGTGATTTTAAGGTTAATGATCTAGGCAGAACAATGCTGACGTTTGATCATGTGTATTTAAGAGTCGTAACAATTTCATCGTTTTGAAAAAAAGTAAAATTTCTCGTTCGAGCGTTAAAAGAAATATGACTAAAATTGGCATTACATTTCATCAAGATTTAGGCTATGGTAACATTACGAAACGAACTCAAATGAACGTTACGAAAATTCTACGCAGTACATACATAAGCAATGCACTAAGCATTTGTTATAGTGCATGAAACGGTTATTCCATGCATGAACTGAACTGATAGTCGTAACTATTTCTCTTATCGCACTGTTCGTGAAAAGGTTAGGGCTTGGATTCAGGGTAGCATTAAAACCTGTACGCCATCTAGGGCTACAAGTAAAGTTAGGTGTTGTTGTCTAATTTGTGTGCGGAGTTGATGAAGGGTGATTTATCTCACTCATTTTCTTTTGTAATTTTTGGATATTTTGTTTGGTATCAAACGCAATGCATTACTGAAATGAAGCAACTCTTGAAAATTGTCTCAATAATTTTTTATTTCCTTCTCTCTGAACACTCAATTCCACTCCGTCAGTGATTACAAAATGTGTACAGAAAGTGGTTATTATAAGTTATGTGTTCCTAGTGTGACTGAAAAATCTCTTCATACGAAAACTTGATGCCGCTCCAAGCATTCGACATGGAAACGAATTACGACCAGAATGCTTCATTCAGCAACTCACAATTTTCAGGTAATGTGTATTAGCATGCATGTTAAGAAAACTTCCTTAAATGTATTTTCTACTTATTCTGCCTACAATTGTCTGTGCAGTATTTTAAGAATAGTTCAGTCCGCTGGTACTGTTGATCTGAGTCAAATCTATTGCAGTAGAACTTCAGATCGAAGAATGGCATGAAATACTTTACAACTGGAGCTGAAAGTTCTAATCCAAGAACGGTTACTTTTTTATCTAAGTACTACAGATAAATGTGTTGTTTGTGATAAATTCATGATATTTTGGTTTATAGTAGTACAGGCTATAAATAATGAACGAAATAATTGTACTTGGTTCTAATCGAACGAAGTATCTAAATATACCAAATTAACCGACCTAAGCCATAGAAGTAATATTTTTCATGTTGTTTGTTAAAATTTTTTTACTGGGAAAGCTTCGAAATATAAGGACCTATTAGGCAGTACATGTTTAAAGCAAACACTCGATCACCAGGTTCATGACCTGCTGGATTCTAGGCACGATTGGTTTACAGGTCTTTACTCTTTTAAGATACAGGAACAAATAAATAAAATAATCTTTTCGTAGCACCTTCACCTTGCCGCGGGTCTCCACTTCAATGCTGGTGTTTGAGAAGACAAGCAATACATAAGTAAAGAGGTCAAAGATTACCATGATTACTGAGCTACAGACCAGTTGAGCTATAGACCAGTTGACCTATAGACCAGGGCGACGTACCGCTTAGGATAAGTACGCTGGTTAGTGCATAGCCAAGCTACCTTCTTCCAGTTGCTGATGGTTTTCATTGGGTGTTCATTATTAATACGTCTTTCGATACTCGTGACAACTATACATTCTCTCCCATTGTTTTTTCTAAAGTACCCTGGTTTTATTGCAGCGCATTTTCCTGCTGACAGGAATAGAAACCATTATAAATTTAGCTTGATTATTCTAAATTTAGACTGGAATAAAGGTCTCGCAACTTTTAAGCCGCTGTTGCTTCTAGTCTTCGAACTACCCACGAATCCACACGGCAACCTGTTTCCTCAAAATTTTATACAGCTAGCATGTTATGAACGTTTCAGGGGTAAGGCAAATCCAAGTGATCATTTATAAGAATTTATTGGACGATGTTAAGTACAGAGACATGTTAGAAGACTCACCACGACGAATACTACGCTCTATAACGCGCACGTGTACTCCCAAAATCCAAATTTGGATTTCTAAACTAAATATTTACAGCCATTACATGGAATTGTGACATTCTTTATGTATATTTATTACTACTGAGTAATGTCGGAAAGCATTTAACACTCTTATTGCTCTTTTCGTTAAGACTGAAGCCTATTAGTGCTCTAGTTGTACACAAATTAATTCGTTTTAGCGCGCCTGTATTTTGCTAAAGGTATGCCTCTGCTGATATTTTGAACTTTTGCACTATTAACTTTTGCTTTGAACTCTACACTATTTGTATGCAGTGCAGTTTTGAAAGAACACATGCCTTTTATCTATAAACAGACGAGCGCATGACAATTGTTGTCTCCACAACCGCATTTGCTTGTGCATCCGCACCCAACGTTGTTGTGATCACGGAACTTAATTCATGTTAAACGTGGTGTCACGTTCGAGCCAAATTTACCACTGAATAATTATTGTTGGAATATTTTGAGCTAATTTCCTTTGTCACATAGGCGATTATTAAATAATGCAATAATTCATGAGGGAATACTTTCAAACCTCTCCCAAGACTAGTTTGAAGCGTTGACAGTCATCGCAATATTCCGTTTCGAAAATACGAACAGTCAAGCATTAAAGTAGACCAGAACTGTAAAAGTATATTTTCATGCATTATGCGTCAGGTCATTTGCTACACAAAATAGAATGAGACGGCGCTATCAGGAAAATTACAAATTCTAGACAGTATAAGCATTTAAAACATTTACAAGAAATTGTACTGGCCGTTCAGTATTCAATTAAAAAGTTCTCACAATCGGTAAGTCATAAAGGGGCGCTGTAAACTTAGGAAGCTATCAGCATAGCTTCAGAAAACTTTTTTAACTGGTCGAGGTTGTGGAAGGCGTAGTTGAGACGATCGCTGCAGAGTGTGATCAGCGTCCATGTAAGATTTAGTTGGGCACGTATACGACAGGCTCAAACATATGATCTGCTGCATATTTAGCGTTTAATATTAAATTCAATCCTGTCATTTGCATCTGTCTTTCACAAAACTAGCTTGAGCTTGCGTTCTGTCAAAGATTTCAGATCGAGCGCGCTTCTCCCTCTTATCTGCAAGCCGCATTATTGAATAGAATGGCAACAGGAACGAGCTGTTTGGTCCATTCTTGGGCTGCTACCCAAATCCTATGCCGTAATTGTATGTTATCTTGCCCCATACGACTCCTCATAGCTTTACTACCACTGGGGGTAGTTGACATTCATGAATTTATGTACATCTTCAAATGCAACTCCCAAATTGTTTACGCATTCGAATCATGGCTGCAAGAGCACGATTTTTATTCACATCTTCCTTACGGTTTTCCACAGTTATGAAACATCGCGCAGCCAATGTATACTGATTATTTATTGGCTGGTTTATACTACATTAGGAAAACCTAATAGTCAGCTGGCCGGCCTGTACTGCAAGAGACGCGTCTAGTCAATTGATGCTTTAATTTGTCTGCGTGTCCAATTGTTTTCTATAATAGTTTGGCGATTTAAATGAAGTTGAAATGAGAAAGTGAGACCAAATACTTTATTTTTAAGTTAGATGCTTCAACTTTGTTCTTTTCATGTCCCGGAAAATTAAGGTAACTTACGTGGGGTGATTTTGGGTAAATTCCTTCTTCTATCCAAAGTCACACCGTTGTCCGAAGTCGCAGCGATTTCTATAAACGATCCAGCCTTTATTCTAATAATATTGTTAATAACACGAAAAAGATTAGATGTCTGACAAATTTTATATATGGTATTATGTACATGAGAAAGATATGTGTTTTCAAGTAATTTACGACGAAGAATGAACTATGGTGTTTAGTTACCACTTATTCTCAAAAATATAATATTTATCTGTGAAAAGTTGATAGCGTTTCTTCCACAAAATTGATAAGAACGAAAGTATTGTTTTGCAAGATTGGTGGACCTGTTATGATTTCATTAAGAAAATTAAAGATGATCACCTGAGTATTACTATTGTTTCACACACACACGAATAAACAATAAACTTGTTTCTCAAAGTTTTAAAGTAACTTATCAAGTTTTGTTTGTTATTATGGAAGTTATGAAAGAGAAAAATATTGTGCAATGTAACTTGTTATTCTTAGAAAAATGATTCCAACTTGGTCCGTGAAAAAGTAAACGTACTTATTTTGAATTATAAGTGTTACGTGTGTATATTTTTGAGATATGTATTCATTATTCTAATGAAGTTTTGGTAAAATGGAATTGAATCATTACCGTAATGCGCTTTTCTCTGCCTTGTTAATCTCGCGAGTACTGGGGATTAGATTTACTTCTAAAGATATCATAAACGTTAGTTTTAATCAAAATCCATCTTCACCTTATGACTTAAATCTCAAGATTGAGATTGCAATACACACTTCCGATAACAGGATTACCAAAAAATGCTGAAAGAATCAGCCGCTCGAGCAGCTTATGTAGAACACCATGAAGAAAATTACCAAAAAATGCTGAAAGAATCAGCCGCTCTAGCAGCTTATGTAGAACACCATGAAGAAAATAATCGTCGTGTATTAGATACTTTGTGTTGTGGGGGAAGCGCAACCAGAAAGAAAGTATAATCTTTTGGAAGAGGAGGTGACGTGTCTAGTATATAAAGTGGGAGAAGAGTACTAGTCCAGAAGATGCGGATACTGCGGTGGTGAATACAGAGTGGACTAATATATTAGAAAGGATAGTACCAGTATATATCAACGAGAATGTTTCTCTTCCACAAGAGGAAATTACACGTTTGTAAAGTACTAGAAATTTACATATTTCTAAAACAAGCCGTGACACAGTTCTTCACCAAGTACCAAGAATTAAATTCTAGAAGAGACAATGAAACTGATGGTACATACTGAGAATAATATTATTCCACAGAGGCAGACAGCGACGCTTTGCACCCAGTTCCAGGACAAGGTAAACTCGGAAGAATCTCTACCAGCTGGGGTAATTCACAATTATGATAATATTTTTGATGATTTATAATAATAATAATAATGATTGGATGCATACATAAAAAAACAACACTGTCGACATCAAGTCCTATCACTGCTGCACCAGTTACGTCGAAGACAAACTAGTAGCTGCAGGAATGCGTTACTAGTTGTACAGCATATTGTGAAACTAGTCATAATCGCCGCTCTAAAATGATCGACTACACTAACTGAAGACATAAGAAGTTAGCTTTAGATTATTCCAGAGACGGCGACGCTCGAGGTAAGGTAGACACAACAGAGAGCCCTAGAGGCCCTTCCATCAGCTGAGGTCACAAGGGGCAGGTAGGAGGCGGGTAGTGGGGTAGCCTCGTGAATAGCCCGGCAGTCGCTATGAAGCAAGACCTGTCCATCGTCGGCAAGAAATAAGACGATGGACAGCACGTGGGTGTGGCCAGCAGTGAAGATCCGTCCGTTGTGCGTGGGGAAGAAGAGCCTCCGCTTGTGAGAGACGACAGATCTTTGTCCACCAACCCTGCAGTGGCCGACAGGGTAGTTCTTTGCCGGAGGTGGTCCAACTGCATCTGGTTCTGACGCTTCCATTTTGTCCTGCGCGTGAAAACGAAAAGTTGAGCTTCAGTACCGGTAATAATTGCTAATAAAGTGGTAAGAAGAAATTGAAGCATAAGTGGTTTACTGTGAATGTACATGCACCAAATCAGATGTGGAATTTCCGTACAAGGAGAAGTGAGACAAAATTAAAAAACACATAATCATACCTCTACAAGCTACCTCATTTAATTCTGCACGTAATTATGCCTTTATAAGTTTACTTACAACCTCATCTAATTCTAAAGTACAGGAAACGTACGAACTGATAGAAGCTATAAAACATTTAAAGAAAAGATCCTCTGTAAATATTTGGAAACTTCATGCTTCTCGCCGCAAAGGAAAACGGCAAATCAAGAATTAAAAGAATACAGAATTATTTTCAACAAGCAGACATCACAGCAGACGCAGCAGCAACGCAGAAGTAAACCATTGCGTTGGAATCAAACCTAGCAGGCAGGCACTCTCACCTCCTATTCTGGTACCAGGTCTTAACTTGCGTCTCTGACAAGTTCAACGCTTCTGCAACGTCAGACCTGTCTGCGACGCTCAGGTACTTCTGTACGCGGAACTTGCGTTCCAAGAAGGCCAGTTGAGCGTGAGTGAAGGCCGTCCTGCGGCGCCGAGGCTTCTTCCGACCTTCCGTCTGAAATGAGAGAGGAAAATAAGCTGAAAAGCATCTCTTGTTTGAAATGTGGTAAGAATGTCGGTGATCTCACCCTGCAGTGTTGTTGAAGCGTTAAGATTATTAATTTTCCTCGTCTGGATGTGTTGGACTTTAGATTGTTAGTGCAAGAAAATAATTTAAATTGGGATTGGTATATTCATTTTGAGGAGCTTTAAATCATATACTTGTTCACTCAAAAATCTGGCATGCGAAGTTCATACTGTGAAAATGCGTATACTGTGTATGGTATGCACTGATAGGTTGCCTTTGCTTGACTGGTAGCCATTTTTTGAGTGTAGTAAAGAAGAGGCTTTAATGTTCTTTCGCCTCCGAAGTGTTTTTTCACGACTCAAGACGGAAAGCGTTAAAGCTATATGCTAACACTGACACTTGTGTGTAAATAAGTCACAGTTTGATCGCCCTGTCCGTTTTAAGCACGGTAGACTAGACTCTAGAGGAAGAGCAGAAGACAACCGGCGACTTTCAAAACGGCAAAAAATTGGAACAATAAGAACTGGTCTGTAGCTCAGAAACCATGGTAATCTCGGACCTCTTTGCTTATGTATTGTTTGTCTTCGTCCTCACCAGCGTCTAAGTGGAGACCAGCATCAATTCGTCAATACCACGAATCGATTGTACTATTCGTTTGTTCCTGGATCTCAACAGAGTAAATACCTGTAAACCAATCGTACCTGGAGTCCAGCAGATCATGAACCTGGTCGAGTGCTTGCATTAAATAATTATTGCCAACTGGGTCCTCATACTGGTTTCTACTGATGAGGGTGAATATGGTCTGTTGATATTCCAATACTTGTTCGTTTTTTATCTCGAAAATATTTAATCTACATTCTATTTCTCAACGTTTTCCTGCTTGAAAACTTAATCGTGTTTCGTTTCTGATTTCGGTTTGTGCAGATAATAGTATGATACCTGCCTTAGATACTACTATGATGACAAAGTTACTCTAGAAGTTTCATGAGGGTTGGTCACACATTATCACGTCCTCGATCCTTCCCTGAACAATACTTTGAAGATGTCATCCTTCAGTGAATCTTTGGAACCCAGCTCTTCTTGAGGAATATGTACCCAATCCGAATTTTTTCGTCGGTTTACCGGAGATAATCATCGATTTGCGGTGATTATCATCGTTTATAGTAAGAACTTCAGAAGATAGAAATAGTACCGGTTATTACCGGTAATTATAGGTATTTCCAGACGATGAAATGTTCGCTGACGATATTGACCGGTCTTTACAGTCTTATTCCTACCGTCATTCCAAGCATAGGGAAAAAAGATAAAAATAGTATTTTTCAGACAATAATTACCGGTTTATCGTAAGATATCATCGGTTTCTCGTAAGAAAATGCTATAATTACCGGTTAATGCTGACGAAAATTAGCGCCGGTCAGACGATAAAATTCGGATTGGGTAGGATTCTTAAGCTTCTCTGTGGTAGATAGGGATATATTACGTTCTTGTTCGTGTGCCTTGAAAAAGGCGTTCTGTAGTTTCCCGAGTTAATTGCAGTGGAGTCAGCTACTGTTGTTGCAGAGTCTGCAGCTAGTGGGTTAAGTTGTTAGGCCTTGTCGTTTATTTTACTCTCTGTCTCGTGAAGGTCGCTGTCGTGCGATGCAACTGACTTTTGGACGAGTGTTTTCATTCCGGTTGTAATCGTTATTTTACATTTTGTTCATTTATTCTAGACATTTACGCTGCCTATGTTATCTGCTGTAGGTGACTGAGAAGTCAGAGACTCTAAAACTTTGCACACATGTAACGGCACTTAGATTAGAGATTTATTGAATGTTGTGTGATCATCCTTGGAAATGATCGAAAACGATTGATCTGTTACTAAAAATTTAACTCTAATATTAACAATGTTGACACTCAAACACAAATTTCGAACAAAATTTATGGAAAAGTGGTTGATGGGTTTGAAGTAAAGGCTGCAATAGGATTTTTTAGCAGAAAAAAAATTGAACACCGTGTGACTTTAAAAATTTGATTTTAATAAGCATGTACTATGGCTGTATTTCGACTATCTATTTTAGGAAAATTTTCTGAGAACACTAAGCTTAGCTTCAAACGGTTTTTGGTCGAAGAAAATTCCTTTTCAAGTCTACCGTAAAAAAATTCATTCAACGCGACTTTATCCCGGAATACTTTTTAATTGCGATTTCTGTAAAGCCACAGTATTTAAGTGAAGCTCGGAGCGATTTTGAAGCCCAAGACTTTTGATTAATGACGAGAATGTCTAGGAAGTGAAGCGCATCTTGAGGAGCGTGTTTGGTGCCTCAAATGGTCTCGGGGAGCAGGGGCTTTTGCTCAAAAGTGCGTCGTGGAGAGCTTCATTAGAGGGCTGAGCGAGGCAGGGTCAAAGGCGTACAAGAGCCTTGGAGTTTTGTGACTGTGAGGGACGCATGTGAGGGAACTGGGACAGCTATGTTCTCCGAGGGTGCCGAGGGAAGATTGGAAGTTTGAGGGATGAAGTGAAACAACTTGTGTTTGATATGAGGGGTGAACAGCATTCTAAGATAAGGCGGTCTAAGAACTGAAAGAAGAGTTAGGGGTAGAAGAGAAATGACTCTGCGCCTTAGAGAAAAGTTGGGCATGAGGGTTCGCATTGTGAATTTGTTCACAGAAAATCAGAGTTAGAAAATGATTGAATCTGTTATGAACTTAGGGTAAAAAGTTAGGAGACTGAAAATGAAGGTACATTCGTATGAAATAATAGACAGAACCAGGATTGGACTTTATCTATGAAATAGAAACGATAGAAAAGAACAGATTTAAAACTATTTATCATTCGATTTCCAATAATATGTGTAGGTAATAAAATACGTACTAACTCCAAAGCATTTTGTAAAATGTTGTAGTAGACGTATAAAAATTGGAGAAAGAGGACGTTTGAAGTGATGGGTATCTTTTCAAGTCGGTGCAGAAATACTCCAGTTCAACTGCCTTAACTGCCAGTGAATATCTTCATCTGTAGAGCTTAACACGTTCACTCCGAAGTGGTACGTATGTGGACCACTTAGGTTAGGTTCTGTAATTTTTTCAGATCCTTCTAGTGATTATACGTACAAAGTGAAGATTTACACCGGTCAGGCAATCGGAGGCAACATATCATTTGTTTGAAACGAAAGTGATGATTTCCTTTACTGCCGAGAACAGGCGGACGAAAACGACAGTAATCGAGAAGTAAATATCATTTAATTTTAAGGGATATTTTTACTTCTAACACCTGCCCCCAGTGTCATGCAGTATGAGTTATTTAATTTGTTATGAAAGCATGATAATTAAATAACGTATCTTAATTGTTTGTAGTTTCTTAAATGTGCATTGTTCATTATTTAGCTTAATTATGTTTACTTCTGCACTCAATGAAGCTTATGACCGCAGAGCTCTGTTTGTTCCCTACAATTTGTGTTGAGAGTTCCCATTACTTTTTATCAAGTTAGTTCCTATTTCACCAAAATATAAGCGTCTTATTACTAAAGCCATGGATTGCAGCCTTGTCTTTGAAGTTGTTTCGTATTCTCATCGTGAAACTGATAATTTTCTTTGGATTTAAAAAATCGGCTTACTTGAAGTCTTGTGGATAAATATTAGATCAAAATTTGTTTATGTATCCATAGCCTGTGATCCTAGATGCGACTTCGTAATTTTTTCCTAATATTTCAATTTTGGAGTCTCCTTGGGGCTGCGTGATGCCCGTTAAATATACTGTCAGTACCGATTACTATCGACCCAGATTACTATCCAAAATAGTAATCCAGATTACTATCCAAAATTACAAGATTACTGCAAAAGTCCCAAGGTATCCAAACCTCGACGTCAGCAACTTGGATAGCCACGTCTGCAAGCCCCATCAATCGACTCCCTCTCCTCGTTTTAATTGACACTTTGCAGAGTTTTCTCGTAACCTATCCCATTAGCATCTAAAATGGATGTTTCCGAGTGAGCCATTCGAGGGTAGTAGGGGTGCAGGGTACCACCGCCCCCACTTGTTGTCGCTCCGCCCAGCGATGACGAGAATCATGGTCCTCGGTTAGGGCGGAGTCCATGTCTCGGGAATAAAAGTTGTCTCTTACACTGCGCATCTTGAGATCTGAGACTTTGTGCACTGTCACGCCGACGTATCTGTTCAAAATACTCGAGCGAAACATTTACATGAACTCTATACTCTTAGCAGTAAAGAGTTCATGCATCTATACAAAGTTCATATCTCTTTTACCTTTCTTGTATTGTTTGCTTACGACTGAAAACATTTATTTGTGTTTGGAATGTACTAAAATAAATGACATCAAAAAGTTTCCAGAAATCAGTTTTAATTTTTTTTTTTGTTTTGATCTGTTGCTAACGCCTATCATTCTCTGTGTTGTTAACTGCCTCCACGATGAAGATCTTCTCTTTTAGGATCTGACAAAGACATGGACGACGGCGCGTTGGATCTCTACCAGCATCCTTTAATTTGCCCTTGTTATGTCGTTTTTGTTTGGTAGCTGTTGAAAATTACTGTGTTGATTGCTTTTTCTATGCAGTAAGCCTGAAATCCTGTTGAAATATTCTGTGCCTAGATGATTCTCAATTCCTGAACTGTTTTGGCATTTTTCTCATGGTCATGCGAGGATTTCGCTTCAGTCTCGTCATAACAGCTTCCACAACTTATTTGTCACAAATCAATCGCTTTCGACCACAATTAGGCTTGCTGGAGGTTGTACCATTCTCGGAATATCATTTCCATAGATTGAATGCAGTTTTTCGTCACGCATCCAACTGCTTTGTTGCATCGCGGTTGCTTTTTCAGCAGTTTTGATGACCACAATTTAACTACGTTTTGCCTTAGATGATCTTTCGCTTGAAGTGCTGTTTTTTAACGAAAGATACAAATGACACTCATGCATAACACAATTGAGGAACGTTGTGCGTAAATTTGAGAATTTTCGTGAGCACTATAATCTTTGAGGCTGAGTAGAAATCATGGGCCTACGGTACGCAAGTAAACCGGATACCGCCTGCAACTCAGAACGCTATACCGCATTGTTCGCTCGTTTACTGGCATTTTATTGATGATAGAATCATGAGCATATCTATACCATTAAAATACAATAGAAGACAAAGTTTAATACATACAGAGTTTAATATAAAACGATGCGTTCACAACTGTTTATGCACATCGTACTTGAAAAGTTACTGTACTCCCATGTTAATATTGTCCAATATTTTTCTCATATTATTCCAATATCGAATATGAATGACATTTAGAAGCTGTATTGAAACGGACCTTTAAGAATCCATACTGGCTTGGATTCTTTATTTATTTTCACCGAGCTATCAGTATTTAAGTTGGAAAAGAGTGAATGCAATCTCTTGTCACTGTTATATATATATATATATATATATATATATATATATATATATATATATATATATATATATATATATATATATATATATATATATATATATATATATATACGCTCTTTTCCAAACACCCTGCATAAAACAAGGGAAATGTATTCGCCTTACATATTTTTATCTGCTACGCCGCTGAAGATGTCAGAGGTACCTCATTTCGTCTAATTCAAGTTTGTGCTGGCGGCTATACTGATGTGCTGCGGAAATTTAATATACGATAGAAAGAAGTGAGATAATACTTCCCAGAACTACGTAGATATTTCTTTTTAATCGTGCGGGAAAAAATATACCATTGATGCTAATGAAACAAATTAGAAAAGCTGCTTCCAGTTTTTACCTCGGTGATGATCGTTAAATGCAACATCCGGAATTTGTTTTTACAAAATTTACAGTTTAGAATTTACGATGAGGCATCACTTTCCACCTGCCATCTCATAACCTACAATATTAAGAAAATATATGGTATTTCTCTCTATTTACGCTGTCAAATGGGCATTAGACCGCAAAATATCTGCATCATTTGTTTTTCATGTCGAGTTATCTACGATTTAAAATGATAATCTTGGAATAGAACAACCCAATCCGAATTTTTTCGTCGGTTTACCGGAGATAATCATCGATTTGCGGTGATAATCATCGTTTATAGTAGGAACTTCCCACGATAGAAATAGTACCGGTTATTATCGGTAATTATATGTATTTCCAGATGATGAAATGTTCACCGACGATATTGACCGGTCTTTACAGTCTTATTCCTATCGTCATTCCAAGCATAGGGAAAACACGATAAAAGTATCGTCTTTTTCAGGTAAAAATTACCGGTTTATCGTAAGATATCATCGGTTGATAGTGAGAAAAGGCAATAATTACCGGTTAATGCTGACGAAAATTAACGCCGTTCAGACGATAAAATTCGAATTGGGAACTGAGTCTTGAATAAAAAACCTACTCCTAAGTGCAGATGATTTTCTAACATTTTTGAAAATTTTTCATATGCAGATTCATGATTTATTATTTAATTTCACCGTCAGAACGGGCCGGCTAATCTAACTTTGATGATGTCTCTGTATACATGAACATCGTCATGAGAAGGCAATTGTCTTGTATATTGAAATATTACACTTACATACCGTAGACTTTCTTCACACAATTCCCCTTTGGGATCGAGGACGCGAATATTATGTACATCCGAAAGATACGAATGCATTTCAAAAATTATAAAGTAATATAGGTGAGATCTGTCGAAAAAATCAGGAATATGTTGTTTATGAAAACAAGCGCAGATCATTTGGAGTTCTATCAGAATTTCCTCTTCTTGTTATAGATACTATGGACTTGTCAATTAGCCTAATATTTTTTTGTACATGTGATCTTAAATAAATTCAAATCTAAATTTTCTTTGAATGCAGAACATCTGTAATTTTTTCCATTCCACGAAATTACTTGAATACTGGTCATGCAGCTTGATTTTCTCTAACTGTTTTAATATCGCAGTTGTTTCAATTTTACAATGGACATTTAAACAAGAAACTCGAGTGGGAATCCACCAAGAAAGTAGCTGATGGGATAGAGTATGAACTGGGTAGTCTCTTCAAGATGTGTAAAGACAACTTATATGTATATTATGCGCAACTGAATAAACAATTTTCAGGCAGCACAAGTGTTTTAGTTTGCTAATGATTTTTATACAGAGTGTATGTATTAAAACACTATGTATTAACGAGTCCTGTGGCGCAGCCTACAGGCTCAACTGTGATTCTCGGAAAAATTTGTATATGCGGACATTACTGGACTGAAAATTTTCGTGCTTTTCAGTCGTGAGTTTCTTTTCGGTGACCTCTACTTAGTAGATGCTGAGTTTTTTGTAGGCCTCCTTACACTCATCCATCACTCTGTGACCTCTACTTCGTCGGTGTTCAGTTAATTTTTGGCCTCCTGACACTCACCCATCACTCTGTACAAATAACCACACATCAAAACTGGGTAACACCCATTAGAAATGCTGTTCAAAAAGTTAAGATTTTATTCACCCTAAAACTTTAAGCATATGTGAGTCAGATTTAACAGATACTCGTACAATTTTCTATTTACATAAATTATACTCATTGAATGTATATTTTTCCCCAAATTGTACGCCTCAAACTGTGAAGTCTGATGCGAATATTTCCTTTTGATATTAAAGTTAACTGTTGGCGGAATGGGTATTCAACAGTAAATTTGTAGGAACAGCATTTTGTAATAGTTTCATGTAGTTTAATACTAAAACTAAACTGTACGAAGAAAATGCATAGCCAAGCTAGAACAATTGATTAGTATTTCTTTTCAATCAAGAGAGAATACTTGAAAGCAGTTCTCGACAAGATGAGTGAGGCTTTAAAGAGGAATGCTCTTCTATGATAAAGAGTAACTACTTTTATTTCTTAACATGGCCTATAATTAGACCGAAGAATATTTTATTCTCTGCGACTAAAAGCCTCAAAACAAATGACTTTATAAAATATTAGATTGACATTCAGCAAACTGATCTCGTTAGGCACTTTCTGACTTGAAAATTAGATAGAAACACTGGTTTAGGTAATTGGGGATATCATTTTTGCCATATGTTTAGCTTAACTGTCTTGTCAGCCATTTTCTGTAAGCTGTGCTGACCAGAAAAACGAGTCTGCTCAAAAAAATAAAGTAGCCTCGCCAATACCACAGGGAGATTGCGGCAGAGCATTTTATGTCAAACTCAGGATTGGTGTGCAGTGTTGAGCTACCAATCGATTTATTATTAGATTGACGAGGAAGCGAGAATTCTCTATGCATTTGAAAGAGCCAAAACCGTAAAGAAATTGATGAGCGCGACATGGGTTGGGCTTACCGTTCCGCAGTCTTCCCCCTCGGTCGAATCGACGCTCTCCGCCGTGGTCGAGTTGACCCCGCCTTCGTGGTCCTGGTCGTCGTAGGTCCTCCTTCCTTCCTCGTAGGGCATTCTGTCGTCGTCAAATGATATTCTTCGTTCCTCGAACGGCGTTCTTTCACCCTCAAAACATGTTCTTTCGTCTTCGAAAATCGTGTTTCCGTTTTCGAAATGCGTCCTTCCTTCAGTAAACAGCGCTCTTCCGTCTGCGAAAGGCGTCTTCCCGTTATCAAAATGAGTTCTTCCGTCTTTAAATGACGATTTTTCGTCCAAAGAAGGTGTCCGTTTCTCGGCATCATCTCCCTCAAATGACGTATTCCTCCCCCGACATGAAATCGCTTCTGGGGTTTCCTCATCCCCAAAAGATGTTCTTCCTGCAAGATGTTTCTCTCTGATCGTTTTACCCTCTTCCTCAAATGGCGACATTTTATTATGAATTTTACTACCACAAGAGACAATTGTACCGTCAAATGATATCTTATCATCAAATTGAGTTCTGGCATCTGTTTCAGGCCTTTGTAGAGCGCCAAGTGAGACTAGACCTATGGCATGCTGGAACTCGTGTCCACGGTTGTCGCGGGCTTTGACCGAGAGACGTTCTTCTGAAAGTGATCTTCGCGTACGGTTCCAGGTGGGTGATGGATGCCGCGACTGATATTGTGGTGATGAAGGCGAAGACGAACTCGAGGGCTTGAATTGGTGGTATGGGACCGAGAGTTTCGGCATTGGTATGAATGAAATTGTAGGACTCGTCAGCGAGAACGACAAGGGCTCGAATGTAGGTGTAGTACGCAGCGGAGATGATGTTAAGCGACATTCTGTAGGAATTTTAGAACAAGGTTAGGAAATAAAATAAGTGCAGAACAAGGTATTTTTCTTCAAGTGAATCAGTAATGGAAAAGAATTAAGAATCTAAGAGCATTTAAAATGCTGCCACATCTTTTCCTTTTTTGTTTGTTAACGCTACGGAAAGAAAGTGATTGTTGGCCAACAAAGTATTATAGAAATAATAATTTCCTTCTAAACATAAAATATTGAAGGAGCTACAGTCAATGGATGCCATGCCCAAAAAACATTCTGAGCATTCACTGCATTAAATACTTCGAACACATTTGCCTTAAAGCGATAAAGTGACCACATTCTTGTGACAGCTCGTATACTGGCGATGGCGCAAGCAATTTATTGATGCAAGCAATTTATTTAGCAGTTTCGTTTCTTTCGATAACTCGGAGGGAGCCAACGAATGCGTGGATCACTCGACCATGCACTGAACTATATAAACAGCCTGTGCTCATTCCGTTGTGTGCAGTGTAAAGTCGAATGTCTCTTCTGTGAGTTTTATTTTTGCAAAGTATGCTACCTAAGATATCATATTTTTGAGAAATGTCTCTTCAGACTGGGAGTTGAGAAGCGTGGCAATTATTCCTGTGATGCCAATTTGCCTTTTTCGTGAGACGAGCAACGCTCGCTTTCGAATAATTAAAAATTAGAAAACAATATCATTTTTTTTACCGACATTGCTGATGTAGCAATAAAAAAGTTAAATCAATTTACAGAAATATTTACGTAAACTAGGGCAATAAGTCAAGACCATTATTCGTTGATAAGATTTAAGACAGAATATCAAGTTATTTTTTCAAGCCTCGTACTCAAATGAATCATTATTCGTTAAGTTAACTTACGCATTAACATTAATGGCAATAGATAAACTTCCATCATATCTACCACTCTAGAAATCAGGCATAAAACTCATCATTATGAAGAGTATCTTGTGGAGTTGACTTTGCTTCTGGCCGCAGCACATCACACCTAAAATTCATTTTAATGTAATGTTCCAAACGTTTGATGCAACTTATAATGATAGCAAAACTCGAAAATTTCTCCATAAAATAATATCTTGCAAACATACGAAACGTTTGCGCACAGATTTCAATGGAAGTATTTGATGTAACTGATATTAGAAATGTGCGTCACAGACGATCTCTTCTCCCTCATTTCTCTACATATTAAAACAATGACAAAACCGCAGAAATAGTGCCGTAATCAAATTCTGGAAAGAGAATCGATGAATGTCGTCCATATAGGTGTTAAAATCCGTGACGTTGATATTAATGACTGAATTTTTCTTGAGTTCTCATATACGTAATTATTTTAATTATTTAGCTATAAGCCTTCAGATTTTTCGACTCATTACTGATTTTACCGTTACTTTATTGTATTATGTAATTAACAGATCACAACTATTCTTTTGAATAGAATATAATAGAATAAGGCAATAGGAACGAGCTGTTTGGCCCATTCTTGGTTCAATACCGAAGTCCCAAAACTGGTTGTATTGGCCGGGAATTAACATGAGAATTAACATGGCGTTAGTTTTCAGTAGAACTAAGATATGTCAGACTAAGTTCTACTTTGAAATTACGACATGGTATTATTATCATTTTCGTTTTATTTGTGTGTTACTGCCTTGTTTCCTGCAAGCATCAGTCGCAGTGCAGGAGGCATGCCTCATATCGGACAGCTGGGACGTCGCTATGCTTTTTATAGTTTGCGCGGTGACGTTAGGTGTTGTGTCCTGCGAGGTGTTTCGTGCTCAAAACATGACTAACGAACTGATCAGCGGCATAACTGATGAAGTGCTCCCACCAGGCTCCTGCTGTCAAACCCTCTTCATTAATTGGTCTGCGCGCTGTAAAGTTTCCACACAGAACCAGTACAGACTCTGCTTTACTGACGAGAGACATAATGGCCTCGTAACCGTTCAGTTCTGATCCATTACAATAGTGAAGCGAGGACGTGTTTTATTGTAACGTCGCTTTTATTATGTGTTCAGTCCAGGGGTGGTTTGGACCCCTGGTGTACGCCATTGTGGGTCGCCATCTTTGGAACTACCCGCCTGCGTCCCATTCCTCTCTCTCCGATACTGACTTCGTCCTCATTATTGACAAACCCTTACAATCTCAAAGCGCATTCAGTGAACATTAAAGTGAAATAAAAACAAATTGATCGGAACAGGGAGTCATTGCAAACAGTTTGCTTCAACGACTCAGAGTTGTGAAGCCCATTTCAGTTTTGTTCTTGTAACGAAGCCAATCGAGCGACTCTGAGCGCTCGGAGGGCGAGTGTGTGGTGCCCGCTGTAATGCCAAGTTACATTACAAGCAAATCCCAATTGTCGCATTTTGCAGCACAATCCGGGCAACAAAAGAGATTTTTTATTAGGGACTAGATTAGTACTCATAATCGATAACCTTGGCTAAGTGAGCTTTATTTCTGAGTACAAGAAGTATATACGAAACGAGTTCTTTTGTTATTTTTGTAGTTTGTGTGTGCTATATCTTTGCGCGCACGAGGGTATTTATTATTATTGTGTGCAAAAGAGAAAACTATCGATTGCTATCTTCAATATAATTGTTTCTCACACACTGTATGAATAAATAGTGGTACACAGACATGTCCAATTTACGTATATGTAGCTAGCTCATACCAAGAACCATGAACACCAGTGCTAGGTAGCAATACCGTGTATCTCAGTACTTATAATTATGCCAATGCTCTGAGTAAAATCTCGAACGAATATTCATAGCTAAGTGTTAACTGGTACAAGCATGAACTACAAACAAATTTGTCAAATAAATTGTAGCATCCTCCTGTCCAGTAACTTGAAACGGTAACCAAAACCATCAAAGACTTTAATTGTGTTGGAAAACAAGTAACACTCTAGATGCATCTAAATTCAATAAGATGTAGTTTAAAGCCACAGTCTGAAATTCCAAATAGTGAAAAATCGCTGCATTTCCTATTTTTAGGTGTGTATTAATAAACTGTCATGCAGAAAAATATTTTCTATTGAAAATGAATTTAAAAATGTCAGAAAGCAGAGCTTGAACATTGTTTTTCTTATTTCTTTGACTATTTGTGTTCTATAAGAATTTCACAACCGATTTCTGCAAAAATGGTCGTATATTGATGATGAGATTCTCTTCATACTTCTACAAAATTTCATTACAGCTATGCGCTTATCATATAAAATATAATTCATTTTAATACCAGCTCTAAAACTCGCTTAACTGTGACAGTGATGTTCAAAGTGACCTAATGTTCAGAATGTATTACTGGTTGGTCTTTAATTTCTATTGATGCTAAACTGGCCAGTTTGGCAAATTCATTACTCATTTGGCTATTTTTATGCATTGTCAAGTTATAATTTAATTGCATGTTTGCATATGGTAAACAAAACTGCAACTCACTTTCACTGAAGTGCAAACGGGAGGAAAGTTCTTTCAGTAACAAGTATTTCCTAGTCGTGATCTCATGGCCCTACAAGTCATGACTGATGAAAAATGACAATGTCTTACGATGATTGACCAAACATTACACAATGTTTAAACTATGAAAAGCCCCACAGCCTGGTCATGGCCTAGCCTCAGTACCACAAGAGACTGAGAAATTGTTCTGTCTGTCTTGTTATCACATGTAGCGAGGTAGCTACGCAACTGCCCAAGTCTCGCTACCACGGAGGTAGCTAGGGAGCTGCAAAATTGCTGTACCTTGCTACCACACAGGTAGTAAGGCAGCTTAGAGACTGCACAAGTCTCGTTATCGCACGGTTAACTTGGCAACTACGAGACTGCACAAGTCTCGCCACAACACACATAATGAGGCAGCTGCGAGTCCACACAAGTCTCGCCACAACACATAGAGTGAGGCAGCTGTGAGTCCACACAAGTCTCGCCACAACACATATAGTGAGGCAGCTGCGAGTCCACACAAGTCTCGCCACAACACATATAGTGAGGCAGCTGCGAGTCCACACAAGTCTCGCCACAACACATATAGTGAGGCAGCTACGAGACAAGCAGGGCCTCAGGCTCCAGGTGCACCTCAACACTGCCGCAGGGCCTCACTTCTCAATGACATTCCAGGACTGCCCTCGCCCTCCCCTTGGTATCCTGGATACTACTACCGTCACCACTCTTGTTGCTCGCGTTTTTGTTACCACAAAATTTCACACTGCTAATTATGATCGAAAATGCATTTTTTTCTTTCACATATCGAACTTTACTTCTTTCCACTCTATTTTTGTGGTATGCAGGCAAAAGCTCATCGACGCTACCATGACATGTCTTGACACGGTAAAAGGAATTTTGCAGACGCCCTTATTGAATTGTTTAGTATATATTCCAGATAATTTTTCAATCTCTCTTAAGATAATGTGAATATTTGTCAGAACATTTAATTTTTCTTGTTCCAAATGTTATTGTTCTTGTATTTTTACAGCCTCTCATGCGCTTACCTCTTTCAAAGGTGAAAAATTGTGTTTCCCTTAGTTGAACATTTTGAAACATCTCATTTTACTCATTATCTATGTATATGGTAAATTTTTGCATCTCCCCGCTTCTGTAGTTAAACTCGCAACGTTTTATTACAAGTCTAATAATAAGACTTATAATATTATAATACAGCAGAAATTTCAAGAGATCTAGTTGGTGAAATTTTATGTTCAGTGTAGCTAATTTGTTCGTTGCATTGCGGTCGCAGTTGACCGCTCGAACGCTACTCGGCGGTTTATATTTTCTTTCAAACGATGACCTGCAATAATCTGGCAAGATTTTTTGAATAAATATTTAATTTCCATGTGGTTAAAAAATATTGGTGCAGAGTTGTATCACACTAATTAGTATGTCTATTGGGTACGCAAGTAATTTTTAAATCAATCTAAATTCTTGCATTGCAGTGCACATTGCCACAATCAAGCATAAAGTAGAATGCAAAGCAAGTTTTATTTCTCTGGATTATTTCTTATAATATTTACAAAGCGTTGCGTTGTTAAAATGCCATGATAGTGTTCTTAAACAAGAACCGTACAAAGCCTAATCCTTCACTTGCAAGTGTGTGTTGGACTAACTCCTGAAAACGTTTTATGAAGAGGTGACATAAGCACTTCTTTCATCCGTTGCCGCTTTATTTTCACTGTGTGTTGCGTTATTTGTGTAATGCTAAAGTATATTTACGACACTTCAACAGAATATTATGCGTCGCAACGATCTCGCGTCTTGCACCAGTCCCACAAATGATGCAGTCTTGCTTTTTGAATTGCGCACCATGATCTTCGACTGCAATTTTAAAATTTGGTAGTTTTTCTTATTCAACGTAATTAGAGGGAAATTTTCAAGATACTTATTTAGAACAAGTTATTACTATTTATTATATTCCGTGTTCTCATCGTGCACGATCTTGAGACTTGACAACGGTATGAAGCGTCAATGCAGAATAGTGTCAACGCTACTAATAATGAATACACGTGATCAAAAGTCATTAGAAATCGCCTTCTGAAGCATCACAAGGAACACACAAAACGATCGGAACAAATAAATCAATGAAATACCAATATGCTCGCACAATCAAGCCTATTCTCTGCGTCCCTCATTAAACATCGGTTTTGTCCGACTTCCGAACTTTATCCGTAAATCTTCCACGCTAAAGAATTGGTCGAATTCCATGCGGTGTTGTTTGCAATTGGGTGGTGTGCCTTTATATATACACGAGTACAACTGCTTCCAATCTGTCCATGTGTTTGTATATATAAGTTCCTTGAACCCACAACTTCCTCTAACCTGTCGATGCGTCAAGCTGCTTGCCCACAATATTCCAGTGTGTGCTGTCTTTGTGTTGCTGTTCCAACGAGTGGGGAGCATTGTGTGCTGTTGTGGAGCCTATTGTGAGCAGCATTGTGCACTTCATTGTGCCAATGACTCCAGTTGCCAGAATTGAACTGGAACTTCTCGGGACAAATTTGTCTTACAATTGAGTGAATCAAGCGTATTTTATCAAGTATAGCACGTTCTCAAGCACGCTTAACCCATAAATGGCTATGGTTGCTGGCTATTAGTTAGCATTTTGTTTCTTGTCGAGCTCGCCCACCTCAAGCGCATGAGTGGTGTTTTAGAACAAGCAAACTGTGTGTTTTCACGAAAGAACTGAAAAGAGAAGACGTCGTGCAGCCTCCAAACCGAGTTTAGTGGCACCAAGTTTTATTCTACAATTCATGACTTAACTATGATACGATATTTCTCGCAATAACAGAACTTAATTGTTACGTAAGCTGTCAAAATGGGCTAGGCAGTGGGCACAAGGTGGGGTACCCACTTTAAAAACTGCTTGTATAGGGGCAAATATCATTCATGAGAATATTTAGGAGATTCGTGCTACGGGCTTGGTGTTTTCAACAATAATGTACAGTAATTACAGTCAAAATCCCATGAAAACCATAGGAATTGACTCGTTATACTTCATACATGGTCACGAAACTGAAATTTTTAGTTGAGTAAACTATTTATGTGATCCTGTTTTCTTATGGAATATATAAAAAATGCATTGAAATTTCAACTTCTATAATGGAGTAATATCAAACTTGTGAATGATACTGAAGACAGATGGCTCGATAAATAAGACAGAGAAAACATATTTTTGTAGTGAAGTATCAATTTATTTTGTATGGTTTTAAAACTTGTACATTGCATTTCATATGACACTTAGAGAGACAGCTCTCCAAGTTACAGTCCTGCAGCTCTTGACGTACAATGTTTACACCCTCGCTCTATTGTAATTTAATTTACTTACTAAATATGATAAATACTGTAAGTTTTGCGAAGTAGCAATCATGGAGAATTGAGAAGAGCATGTAAACAATTTTCTTTGTAGCACCGTACTATTCTGAAAGTAGTGTAACGGAATGGTCAGAAACATGGAGGCACTCCAAATGGACTTGGAAAATACGGGTGGTGATCCCGTGTTATTGCTCAAGTGCTGGATGAGGCAAGGATGGCAGTCAAGTGCTGGATGAGGTAATGATGGCGATAACGAGCTAGAAGCACGGCGATGCATCACGACCGAGTGTGAGCTGTATAAGACGGATGACAACGAGTCATAATCAGCATTTATCCATGAGTGAATATCGCAAGTGCAAAATGAGAAGCACTCATCGAGCTCCAGCATCACGGATTTCATGTCTCGTGTGCTTGTGAACTGAGTGCGAAATCTTAAGACTGAATTTGAGCGTGGGTTGCTGCGTGACGCTGTCAGCAAGACTTCGACAGCTCAAGAGTTAAGAGTGTGAGCTCACGGCGGTCGTGCTCAAGTGGCTGTGCAGGCAAGAATGGCTGTAATGAGCTGCTATTAGGGCTGGCTACTCACTGCAAATACCACTCAAGACCTGCACGAGTGGCGCACTATGAGGAGCACTCAGTGCTATACGGCCGTGAGACGCACAAACTACTCATTCTCTGAGCCACTCGTTAAGCAGAATTCACACTCGCTTCTTAAGGAATGTTTGTCTGTCTTCAATTAAGTAGCAACAAATGAGCAAATAAATTAATGATACGTTTTTATGAGCCAGAACGAGTTCATGATTTGAGTCTTCGCAGTTAACTCGCAATAGTTAGTAAATTTCAGTGTCTTGGGACAAAAATTTACCGATTTTCGGACTTATGGTATTAGTGAAGAAATATTTGGTGATGCCCTGTTTGCAGAAAAGATTAATTGCTAGATCAAATTGCATCAAAAATAATTATAGTATTTACCCAGTTTTCCAGTCTGTGGTCGCTTGTATACAGCTAATTGTGAACATTAGTGCAGTTAAAGGACTTCTTCACTCGGAGAAGAATGTGTCCATTAGGATTAAGGGTTAAGTTGAGCAGTGTACAGTAATATCAAAAGACGATGAGTGGTTAAGTTAAAGCCAATTTTTATATGATAATTTGAATTTAGATTAATATAGTAGTACAGTAAAAGATTAATTTGGAGTACAAAGTGTAGCTAAGTTATTTCAAAAGAACTTGATTATGTTTTCTCTGCAAATGCTCATGGCGGTGTGTTCTAATGACTTATCCTAGAAAATCTGGAATATTTAGCACTTCTCGGTGATTGACAGGATTCCTAAACTCAATTCAAGAAGAATGACAGTACGTATCTTACTTGGGCATTCAGAGTTCCCCTTAAGAGATGCAAGCTACCGGTCTAAGCGTCAGTAACGCAGGTCACAAAAAATCTTGGGCTGGTGGAGGGAGCATCTAATTTTCTCTTTCCGTTTCTCTCTTTGGGAAGCGGCAGCATGTGGTAAACCTTGTGCTTGAGCTTTATCGATTTGAAAACTCTTATTATTTTGTTCTTCAGTCTACCTCCTCTCTCTTTGAGATACTCATTTAGACGAAAAAATACTCAAGAGTGGCGACAAAAGCTTAACACGTTGAAAATGTTTTTGCCTTAAATTATATGAAAACCTGATATAATTTTGAACATTTTTGCTCAACATCCCTAGCGTTGACAATATCTATCACATAAGTATGTCACATTTATTTCATATTTGTATGCTTTGTATTGCCAAGTACTGTGACAATCTTCTAATTTAACATCCAATGTCCTCAGCGCCGAATTTTCCCCTTTAAATATTTTCAATCTTTTGAATACGAGATCTATGTACTGCGACGATTGAATGACTATAAATGACTATAAACACTGCTGAGAACATTCTCCCCAGACCAGATCCCTCGTCAAAACAGCTAGAGGACTCGTATAAAAGCTTTGATTGCCCTCTACACGACTTCATAATGATCACTTGTGTGAAGCGCTCGGTGATTGGCGGTCCAAGTCACGTGGCACATCCGTAAGTCTGCCGAGATTTCCCCCGGTTGAGTGCTTTCAATCCGAGTCACCGGATTTGAGTGCTTGATCGCAAATACGTAGTGTGATCGACAGCGGTGTCACCAAGGAGGTTGTTGAGGCTGTTTCGTGGGAAATTCTAGAAATTAGCTTTAAATTATTAAGCATATTTAACTTTTCATTTAACTTGGCTTGAATGATCGCTACATAAAAATCACATGAAATAGTTTTCCATGCTCGAAAGTGCAATAAATAACTTACCTTAACAATGGATATTCTGATGGGTAATATTAATATCTAAAATGCCGAGAATTGTGATAAAGAAAATAGTTAAATTTATAATTATTCACGTCTATTTTTTTCTGAGACCAGTCAAATAACGTAAGAGCGGGATGTTATTTACCAAATTTAAACACAAACATTATTTCTAATTAATGTGCCGCAATTACTTAGTTGTAAGGCAGTTATATTTTTTCTTACAATACGATTGCGCAAAGGTCTTTAATGCAACAAAATTAGAAAAAAATGTTTTTAGATATAATAAACTATTCGTAAAAGTTTGAAATATGTTACCGGTATAAATTGAAGTGAATTACTCGAGTGATATATTTGCATGTTCTTACTCATCCTAAATGCATTATTTGGATTACTGGAATGCTCTACGAAAATATACTCGTGTTTCTGGTTGGCTTTGTAAGCAATACTGATATATACTCTATTCAAGTCTATTACTTGTAGCCTATATTAAAATTGCATGCTCTTGTGAAGTGTATTACAAGTATACTCTGTAAATTGAATGCTCTTTTGAAATGTTTTACAAGTATACTCGTACACTATTTAAATTTATAGGAATTTTTTTTATTTAATTGTAAGGTACACGGCTTACTCTTATGTATAAATAACCATAGACTTTCCTCAAAAGTTAACTTGAGTTTCAATGGCGTGAAAAATAATTCAAATATTTTGTTTAATGGTTATCAAGGTTATCTAATTTGCGTCCACCGTACCAGTAAAATAGAGTGATTTATGCATTCAAATCCCCCGTGTTCTTTCCCCACAATGGTTCTTACTCGTAAGCATTAAATTAATTTTGTTTGCAATATTGAACCTTTTTGAGCATCCCACTATGCTTTGAATTCAATATCTGATTCAATGAGATCATCTAAATTTCAGCAACGTAACAATTTTCTCATTTAGCTCAGGCCTATGTAGATCCTTCTTCACCGTTAGCTGCGTTATTATAACTTTTAAGTGCGAATACATTCCTTCAATGTTCAATAAATTCATAGTCATTATTAATATGAATTCATTTGGATAAATCAATCTACGTGTTGAATATGACATCACTGCCATGCAGTTTTCTGCACAGGGATGTACATTCCATCTAAACCTAATTTATCCATTGCTATATTAGATTGTCTGGATCGCCCAAACAATTTTCTACTCCACAAATATTCCATCACACATTTCTGCGAGCAAATAAAAGACATAATAAAAGGCATTGCGAATACGTATTGGCAAACGATCGGTTCGCAGGAGGAGCTGCTGGGGCTGGTAGAAAAGCTGTTTGTTCGCGCGTGAGACTTTCAACCTGCGACCACCTTTGCTGTGTGGCCTCCCGCAAGCTGCTGTACTTGACTTCCGTGTATGAGAACTCGATAAATCGGTGTCTTTATTGTCCCAGTGCTTTGACTGGGACGAAAATGACTCGTTAAAGGCAAGATCTCACGCAGAGACTCACAGCAACTCACCGTCGGAGGCCCTGAAAATTTGCGTCGTGTTTTACTTGTTCGCTCACTACGTGGTGATTATTTCTTTTGGCCGCCGTCATTCGGTGGTATGCGAGGCAGAGCTCAATGTTTCTTTGGTGCTGTCGATCGGTTTCAGAGGGGCAACTGATGGAGGGTTTTAAAGTATTTATCAATTATAATATGTTGTGGAAAATAACACAAAACTCAGGTGCAGTAAACACTCCCAGGCCGAAAAGTTTGTCGCACCCTGACAAATCGAAAGTATCAGGTTCGTTATTCATTAGTTCACATTAGCACTGATAACAGCTCCAATATTCTTAAGCATGGATTCTGCAAGGTTTTGGAAGAGTTCCTAATTAAGGCTTGACGAGAACGCAAATAAACTCTGACCTAGATATTCAACTCATTACTCAAAAAAGGTTTGACAAGAATGTTAATAAACTCTGACCTAGATATTCAACTTATTACTCAAAAAAGGTTTGACGAGAATGTAAATAAATAATAAAAACTCTGACCTAGATATTGAACTTATTACTCAGAAAAATGCTGAGGCTCTCGGCTTTTTCTCCAGTTGGACGCATAAATTTTTGTTGGGATTGAAATTTGGAGATTGTGATAGCCATTCTATATGAGAGCATGATGTCCCACATTCTTTAAACTACTTATGTGTAACACAGGGTGGGGCAACATTACTTCCTTTTTTGAAAGGAACTTCGTTTGAAAAAGGAAGTTATGTTGACGCACCCTGTATACGCTCAATGTGCTTACGAACTTTGCTATCAAGCTGGAAATCCGTAGAATAGTATATTTTATTTTACAAAAGCTTCGTGTGTTCATGAAAAAACATATTCATTGTACTAGGTTACTGATCATAATCGTGTCCACGTAAAGCATTTACAAATTATCCTATACTATCATACTTCTAAAAGCCTGCATTGTCGAAGCGAAGTATGAAGGATTCAATGATTCATGAGATTCTAGTTTCACTATAATCAATGAACGTTCTCGAGTAAGTTGAATCTTCATTTGTTTGACCACATAACGCTTTTTCTCTACTCTGCACACCAATCCTTGCACTCCTTCGTGAATTATTGCAGCTGTTTCTTTCAATTTTCTTGACTGACTTATGGCTTTCTGTGTCTATTTTCTTTCATTCTCGACCAATGAAACACTTTTTAGGAACTTCGTTAAACAAACTTGTCAATCCATGAATAAAGCTATCAAGAGCATTGAGGATTTTCAGTCTTATTCTTGACTGTTCTTGGTTCAGTCCTGTCCTAATTTCTGACACTTCCCAGGCCCACTTACTGACTCGGGGTGCACTTCTGGTACTGACAACGCTAAGGCCGCAGTCAAAATTGAAAACATCACGCAATAGCTCATCAGGGCGATGTATGAAGACTTAACATACATTACGTCACTCAAGCACTGGTCGACAACTTTGTACATCAGGGCTGCCTTAACACGTTGGTTCCGATTGCCTGACTGGTGTAAATCTTCACTTCGTACGCATGGTCACTAGAAGGATATGAAAAAATTACAGAACCTTACCTAAGTGGTACACATACGTACCACTTCGGAGTCAACGTGTTAAGCCCCTACCGCTCTGTATCTCACTTTAAGATACCGTAAAACAATTGATTGACAACGCCTTATCTAGTAATACAGTTACCTCAAATTATTTGATGAAAATAACGCGAAAAATTGAACATTTCATTGGACGTTACTTAGTGAAGCATCATCATTCCCATCGCACATATTCCCGCTGCCACTATTTCATCGCCGTCGCACCTGCCGTGGTAGAGAACAAGCAAGTCTCCAGCCGCGTTCTGGGACCAGAATTTTCCATGTTCAAATTCCTGAGGTGAACATTATGCAGTGCATTGCAGTTATGGAATGCCAGGCACCGTAACGAGGCTGGTAACAGGACTCCTCAAACCAGAAGTTCCACAGAAAATTTACCTTAGAGCCGAGCTTTGTTCATTTTTTCATTCAAATGCGTGTGTGGGATAGCAACATAGGAAGTCTTTCCTATATGATTTTTGGGTCCCCTCATTGTGGGTAGTCACTTTTTCCAGGACATATTTTTGAACGATATTAGATGGAAGTATTGAGGAGTTGCCATACCTTTGCAGTTGAGATATCATATTAAACTATATTATATATTCATCTGTCTATTTCAGGTATTTTGTAATTATAACATAAAACCCAATAACAAACGTTGTTGCTGTGAATAGATTCACTAATCTTGACAGGGTCCAAAAGCAACAGATAATGAGCAGTAAACCATTTTTTACTAGCCTTATTACTTGCTGCAGTTCACATTACAGGAGTAAGTATTATAACTGGTTACATTAACTTGGTCTATGCTTTGAGCCATTCAACGCTTTTTTATAATTCAACATATGCTTTCTTACTCCTGTTAGCAAACCAAATGTTTTACCCTTCTCCCTCTTAAATATTTGATTTGAATGTACAGTGTTTGCTTGAACTAGATTGCGCATAAATGATTGTTATAACCCACAATTATCATTGACTTCTACAGTCATACTAGTTATAGTTATCAGAGACCATTTTTTAACACCACTGCAGAAATAACTGTAATGGTTTTACTGTCTGATAATTTCTATACTTCTTCTGTGCTCTGTCCACAAAGAGCTCAATAAATTTAATTTTTCCTGTAGATCAGTGGGTTTTGATATTTTTGAATGGAGTTCGATTGAAAAGGATGCATCCCAGTTCCATTGTTTCAGATTTTCTGCGGTCACATTGCTATCCTAGTTTCCGTCCAAAATACTCGCTTTCGTAATCTTACACGTACGAACACACTGCTGAGCTGCCACTAGGGACTTCATAAGCTCGTATCATGTCTACACAGCATACCTCACCACTAGACCACCAACGATGCAATTGGTCGAGCTATACTAAATAACTTTACTAAATAACTAGTTACGCTAGAAAATACACATACTGTGTTTTGTTCAGTCACTAGTTGCGCTGTGCAGACCACACCTCATAGTTCACTCGGCCACGTGTCACACGTGCTCAGCCCAAACACACACAACTCTGACAAGACCTCTTGAACCGGCGTCATTTCATTGAACAATTGAAGTTTTTGGCGCCTTGTGGTGCTCCGTGACAAGGAATGAGCAGCTCTTCAGTTCACTCGGTGAGCTGTGTCATGCGCCGCTTGTAGCCTGTGTTAAGACGCAATGACGCGTGATCAGCAGCAGCACTCACGCGTCTAATGCGCTTTATGCGCTCGTGCCTACGAGCACATGCGCTCACCTCATACTGAGGTCGTATTTACGCATACTTGTATGGGAAAGCATGTATGTTGAGCTATAGTGTAATTACCCGACGAGTATGATAGTGAACAATACGAAGCGACTTAAATTCAACATTTGCAGTTCGTCAATTATTAGGAATGGTTTCAAAAAAGTCGACTCTACGAAGTGTCAACTTGTAAACGTAGTTTAATGTTTAAGATTTAGTTTAAATGTATAAATTACGATTCAAAATTACCAATTATATCCAATTTCTTATAAGCTTTCATTTTATACACATAAATAATATTCTACCTTTCTAAAAGTCTTGCTAATTCAAACGCTAGCTTTCATTTAAGAATGTGCAAAAAAATCCATGTTTTGATATTTTTGGTAGCATGCGACTACCGTGGTAGAGAGAGAACAAGCAAGTCTCCAGCCGCGTTCTAGAAGCAGAATTTGCCCTGTTCTAATAATCTATACTAAAACCCAATGGCAAACGTTGTTGCTAAGAGTAGATGAGCTAATCTTCGGTAGCTAATTTCTAATTGCTAATTGCTTCAATAGCTGCAACTATGAGCTAATAATAGAACAAACACAAGGAACTTAAATTTATTTTAACAGTGTATAAACAGGCAAAAGTATTGTGTGTTAATAAAATGAGAGATTAAAATTATACTTTCATAAACAAACAAATATGTAGAGTTAGCTACAATTTCGTCTTTTACAAGTTACGTTTCATTTTCTACACGTTGCGTTTAGAAAAACATTCACAAAATTATAAACTTTGTCGTTTTGCATCAAGAGAGTAAACTCGAGAGGGAAGAATGAGAGAAAACTCGATAAATCAAGTCGCTTTCACACAAACAAGCATGAAGTGGGTATTGTTTTCAAGTCACAATTATAAAGTTGAATGGCAATTCTTGCTTTCAGTGAAACGCGGCAACAAAAACAGTCTCGAAAAGATCTCTGCTTCATAGCATTTGCTAGAACAACTGATTGCGCTTCTATGTAAATCGAAAACTTGGCAACCTCTTCAACTGGTATAAACAATAGCGTCTTTCGCTTATGCAGTTCCTGGGAACAATTAAACTCTGGAAATTCGTGTGTGCTCGTAGAGGCACAACCGAATAAACATGTCAGCTAAGTCACAGTTTTTCAGAATTCTGTTTTGGAAAACTTCAGTTCTGAAAATTGTCATGTTGAAATGATGCATTTTTAATTATGGATGAGTTGACAAACTCGTAAATTGATACTATTTCATGAACATTTTCAAATATTTATACAGTGTGGGATGCATTTCTAACAGAAGGCTTTAAACACTTTTACAGTGGAATTTTGAGTTATAAATGACATATGTGTAGCCATCTAAATCACTAAAATGATACATACTTCTTCTTTCAGATTATGTTAAAATTATTGTAATAAATATTGTTGACCCACATGTGCACTACACGTAAAGATCACATTAGGCATATTTTACTGTATGAATTTTAGAAGGGCAATACGGCAATTTCAGCAGCAAGATCTATCAAAGACACTCATGGAAATGATGTGATAAGTGAAAAGACCTTTAGGTGATGGTTTTCACATTTCAAAAAGGATGATTTCTGATCAAAGGACGAACCAAGAAAAGGACGCTACAAAGGACTGAATTATGTAGAATTGCAGGCTGTCATTTATGAAAAACCTACCAGTGCAACTAGAGAACTCAGCGAGGAATTTAATGTGAACTATATGACCATGTATCGTGAAATGATAAGACTTAAACTCTTTGTTCAGTTCTCTAATTGTACTCGAGTGCATCTATTTTCTAGTTCTCAGTCTTCAAGTGTCCATTTAAAGCTCAACGACTCAACAGTAGTGAGACTTACAATTTTCCGAGCTTTCAAATATTTCTTCATCAGCAGTCAGGCGTGTGGACAAATACTAAAGTCGTCAGGAACAAATTAAATGCTTCAGTGATGTCATAAGAAAGTTGTACAAGCTCATTATTCCCCTTCACAAACAATTCTCTATATAAGTGCGGATTTTCCTCTAACGACCAATTGTGTAACTAGGAGAAAATCCCGTAACGAGCTCATCCCGCTGTACAGAAACCTGTGCGTTAGAAGCTCTTCATTAACTGTCATTGTCCCTGAACTCGAGGTGCTCCTCGCTCCCCTCTCTCACAGTCACCGTCGAGGTCCGGAAGGATTACACGACCTGGATCAAGATCAAAGGGTTCAGGACCAGACACGAATTTATTTTGGTAGATCTATTTTCAGCCCACTGCTATTTCAGGTCAAAGTACGAGGCCGATAGCAGGACTGGCTGGAAGTCGTGTGTGGTAACTGTGTACTGTAATGAATTTAATAAAGCAACGGGCAGCATAACTATTGTATTCCAAAAGCAAACCTGCGATTATTTCAAATGATCATGAAGCCAAAAGCTAGAATTCTCGTAAAAGAACAAGCGTGAAAACTCTGTGTTGCTGTCGAAACTAATCTTGATTGCCTTGTCGTTTGCTATGTACGTAAATAAAAGGAAAAATTTTACCATTTCATTTTGCGATGCTTGCTTTATGCTTCGTTGTTGACAGTTATTCCAGTTGCGCTCTAATTGACCACTACGCTTGCAGTAGAGCAACAAATAGAACAGAATCAGAAAATTTGTCATTTAGCCACGCATAAATAACTTATATTCAAGCCACATCTCGTGTTAGGGGTTTTTAAAAAAAAATAGTACCCATGAATAAAGTACCTATGTAATTTGGTTCTTGTAAAAAAACCCATGGAAAAAAATAAATGAATTGAGAGACAATAGTTTAAAAATTGTGAGTTGTTCAAAGAATTTACTCATATGGTGACACCTTTATCCTTGTGCAAGTATACTCGTAAATATACTTTGTCAAGCTACTCATGCAAAGCCGTCGAGCCGAAATTTCAATATTGAGGTAAATTGATATTCATATTATATAAATTGTTCCACAATTTTTTCTTAAATTAAAAAAAAAATTCTCATTTCAGAAACTTTCGTCGAATTTCCGCGACCACACGCGCGAGACACGGGCGAGGCAAGGCAAGAGTTCGGCGACCATGAACGCGTACTTCAATTTAGCGGTGAAGAAATCGCTTTGAATATTACTGATGCGCATTATAATACTGCTAGCAGCAGTGATGCGCATTATAATGCTGCTAGCAGCAGTGATGCGCATTATAATGCTGCTAGCAGCAGTGATGCGCATTATAATGCTGCTAGCAGCAGTGATGCGCATTATAATGCTGCTAGCAGCAGTGATGCGCATTATAATGCTGCTAGCAGCAGTGATGCGCGTTATAATGCTTATAGCACCAGTGATGTGCATTATAATGCTTATAGCACCAGTGATGTGCATCATAATGCTTATAGGAGTGATGTGCATTATAATGCTTATAGCAGGAGTGATACGTATTCAAATGCTTCTAGCATTAAATATTTTATTTTTTTATTATTTCATGATTTCTTCTTTCATTCTAACTCGGCAGCCACACTTTTATTCCTCCAGGAGTCAAAGGAACTAAACATAGGTTGATGAAAACGCCTAAACTCGTTGAGAAATGTGTGATGCAGCACACAGGAGCAAGCTAAATGGTCTGAATTTGTCATTTCATCTGAACTTATTTACACTATGATGGTATCGTGTTTCAGTTGTTTGTCCAACGCGTTTGATGGTATCGTGTATCAGTTGTTTGTCGAACATGTTTGATGGTTTCGTGTTTCAGTTGTTTGTCCAACATGTTTGATGGTATCGTGTTTGTTTTTTGTCTAACATGTTTGATGGTTTCGTGTTTCAGTTGTTTGTCTAACAAGTTTGATGGTTTCGTGTTTGTTATTTGTCCAACATGTTTAATGGTTTCATTTTTCCGTTCTTTATCCAGCATATATGTATATTTATCCTTAAAGTGCAGGCGGGAACAGAAATGTAATATAACACTTATTTTATACAAAAACAATAAATAATTCTAATTGTCTCACCGGGAGGCGTTTTGGCGGAGGCCCTGGAGGATTCTAGGAGCTCCTTCTCAGCTGACGGTGGTTCCTGCTTCAGGTAAACACGGCCTGTGTCAGGAGAATCGTCCTCGCCGTCAGCGTGGCTGGGGCGTGCGTGTTCGAGCGTATCACACGCACGCAGCAACACGTCACCCAGCAAGTCCCGGATCAGGAAACTCTTATTTGAACTCATAATTGATATATTTTCAAGTGATATTTTACGTGCGAGTATAATTGTTTTATTTATTTAACGAACATGCAGTTTTATCATGGTAATCTCAAAATTCAGAGTTCACATTCAGTTCACATGTTCCACCCACGGCATTTTTACTCCTATAATGTTCACGAAACTCCGTAACGTGTTCCTACTGTAACTGTTCAGCGCTATGCGGTCAAAATATTGTAAATTTTTAGAGTTCAAAACTTGTTTTATGGTTCTTTTTGCATTTACATAACAGAGTCACTTTGTTTTGGCGATTTTCACTCTGTTATCTCAGTTGAACGTAAAGATGTGAACTTTGTTTCATTCTTCACTCACTGTTTGTCTTGCGTTAGAATAAATACTATCAAGGTTCCAGCTAAAATCTTTTACTTGTGCTGATTCTCATAACTTAAATGATGAAAATACTGTATCTAGGCTCATAAAGAATGTGTAATATTTCATGTAGCATTACTGAAATTACAAAATCTTTCGCTAATAAGTGCGCTATAAAAAAATCACGCGAATTTTTAAACAATTGAAATCTGTCAAATTTTGTACAACGTTATTGCTAATTACAAGCAGTTCGTAGTGCAATTAACAGTACGTAAGCAATCGTACGTAAAATACACACTCTCTCGATGAATTTCTTTTTCAAGTTTTCCACACAACCGCACGGAGTTTTTTCTCGTAGTCCTTCTCAAACGTATTCGCTGCCTGTCCTGTTACTGTGTCAATAATATATCTATGGCTCCTACAACAGAGATTTTTAATGTTTTTTATCAAATCGTTTTCCACTGGCGACTCGCCGTAGTTATCCACCACAAATTCTCACGTAAATGTTCTAGTGTGAGAGAGTGGCGGTCGTCGGTGATGCAGCGTCACGGAAGCCCGTGTTACGGAGAGGATACCACAGCGTAATTACAGACACCAAGAATTGGAGACTCCAATTTTCCTCGAAATTGCAAGTCCCTCCCTCGTTTTCCTCTTTGCCCTCACCACTGCAAACTCCGCCCTCTTTCTCCTGCTTCCCTCGGCAGGGGTCATCAAAAGCCCACCCCTAAAGCACCAAATGCGCACTTTCCATTGGCTCCTATTGAGAACCATGAGAGCAAAAATTTAATGGCGAGTTCTCATTGGTCAGCAGCAAAGCGATGGCATAAAACATCACCGTTGTATGTAAACACTTCATTTGCATTCAAATTGTGAGTAAATTGACGCGGAAAATGATGCCTTAACTGAATGTAATGCCCCTCTGGCTGTGCGTCTATAGAGGGAACCTTCGTGTGCAAGCAAACCACCGCATTCAGCACTGTGACCTAACGCACCTCTTCTCCATTATTGCTCTACAGACCAACTCTTTACGTCCACACACAGCCATTATCATTAATATCAGTAGCAGCATTATGACAACCATAATATGTGCCTTATAACCAACAAAAATTTTTATCTTCACCATCTCGTTATTCTTGTTATAGTCATCGATTTTATCGTCACCATGAAATTGTGCCTGTTAATATTACAATAAAAATAATTTAGCTTTAAATTGGCATTGTCATCAATCGTGATAGTTTACTGACCGTTTGAATATTAAGTTAGGCATGATTAAAGTAATTATTGTACGAGCCAAATTAAGTTATACGTAAGGGATATTAAGTGAGTAACGTCGTCGTGATGCAGGGCTAGGTAGAAGTAACCTTCGTGGTACCCCGTATATGGTCACATGACCTGCCAATGTCAGCATTTAAGATTCATGTCAGCATTTACTTAATTGTTATTATTGCAACTAAGTTAAACTGTTTTTTATAGATTATAGCCTCTTATTCATAGAGAGGTTGCACCTTAAATTTATTTCCGATTTAACTGATTTAAACACATTTACTGTATCCACATTGTTTCAAGACTTTCATTAATTGGCGACATAGATGCTTCCAGTTACATAATTAGATTCAGTAGCTACTACATAAGTGATAACAGCGCTTTTTTGATGGAAGCTACCTGGATAAAAATAAACATACCGATGACTAAGGCTTTTATTGTAAAAATTGAACGTTTATTGAGACAATGAAAGTTTTTACAAATTGATTGAACTCACAATCAATTGAATTGATTGTGATTTGGAAAAAAGTCGTTTTTAAATTTAAGAATATAACAATTTGTTTCCATGCATGCTTGTGTTTCATATGACTCAAGTGACCTGTATATGCACAATGAAGACATGCCGCCATTATCAGCATCAAGAGAGCCTTTTAATTTCCTGTAGCTATTGTCCCTTCAAGAAATAGTTGACGAAATCCAACAGCATTAAATGTGATTCATAAGCTACTCAGTTTCTGAACTCGTTAGGAAATTTTTAGGTTGGTACCTGTAATTTTTATGAATCGGTGAGTTTTTAAAATTTTTGGAAGACTTGCAATAAAACTTGCAAAACTTACATGCGAGTATGAATACGTTTAAAAATTGTACATTCGTTGTTTTTCATTAGCAGTGCTCATTGTCGTGTTAATAGTGTATAAAAATAAAGTCACTTGAAATCCTAAATGCTTTACAACTCTTACTGTGATCGTAAAATTTGGAGCTGAGGAATGAAGGCATATTAAAAGGCTTTTGATTTTGCTAAACAGGCATGAAATGGTTGAAAGTAGCACAGTAAAAATAGAGGGTCTGAGGTCATGAACTTAAATCTTGAACTTGAAGTCTATCAAATTTTTAGTGGAAGTTTACAAGACGCATGCAAGCGTGACAATTAATAGCTGGTAAATAACAATATAAAAAGCCTGAATACCTTGAATTTGCAAAATTTTACAAGCCAGCTTTACGCTGCAGTGAAGTTCAACAAACGTTCTTCAAAATTTTATTGTACATTGATGTTTTTTATTGATAATCGAATGGTAGAATAGAATAGAATAGAATAGAATGAGGCTATAGGAACGAACCTTCTGGCCCATTCATGGGTCGGATAATTATTTCGATAATTATTCGGTTGTTTACCCAAGTCCCATGCCGTATTTCTAGCCGCGTCAACCATGTCGACAGCGGGATTCGAACCCGGGTCTTTCCGCTCGCAAGCAGACTCGCTCACCAGTCGACCAAGCTGGTGATGTGGTAAAATGTGTTTGCTGTGTCAAATAGTAACAGAAGGGAAAATGCTTTTAGAATGTATTTGACTTTGTGTTATGCCAATTAAATCATTTTAAAAATCATGTAGAGAAGCTTTTATGTTTTCGAATGAAGCCCCTCCTAAAACAAGTGGAACGTTCACTTTTAGACACCAAATTATGAACATTTCAACCCATGATACGAGTGTCATTTTTGAGACGAAATCGGCCTTTGTATGACTTGGTGTTTACTAGCATGAGTTGTTATCAATGTCATTCTGAGTTAAACCTGGTATTACAACGAGTCTTTTCCAATAATACAACTACTTCAGCGGCAAATAATTTCTGATCTCTTAGGTTATAGTTTTCTGTTGAGTAATTATATATATAACTTGACTCAACAGAAAACTATAACCTAAATTCGAGATATTACGAATTTTCCATGACCTACATGGTAGTCTAGGTCCTGAGTTTTAATGAATGCGACAGCAAGGTCCCAGAAGAAAATATTTTTGCCCAATAGGAATTAAAAGAAAGAACTTTGCATGCAAGTTTTTTTATTGATGTTTTGCTTGACTCGCGCTAACATAATCAACAACTAAAACATTTTTACTGATTATGCGAAAGTTTCATAAAATTGTGACGCTGTGAGTGATGAAGCCTTTTTTCATTTCAATTATCGCCTCACATTACAGTAAAAATAATGAAGTCATCACCACAAGTAACACCTCTCGTAAGGGAAAGAACGGGCAACACTTCAAGGTGAGTGTGGAAGTATGTTGATGAGCGTGGTATGAGGGGGAGTATAATGGATGAAAGAATATGGTGTGTGATAAGGGAAGTGCGTGATGGGTAATGGAATTTGGTATGTAAGAGAAGGTGGTGGAAAAAGTGGGCGCGTGGGAGTATTGCTTGTAAGTGTGCTACTGGGAAATTTAGTGCTATGGGAACGGATGGGAGCTGATGAAGATGTAGTGTGTTGAAGAGTGAGAACGACCACCAAACGAACGAGGGTCAATAGAGTGGAAAAAAACTAGAAGAAACATCCTCTCTGCTATGTGCAGTGCCCTGAGAAATTAATTAAGTTAATCACAAGATGTGATTAACAACGAAATTGTTCAAGTCGCCACTATTAACAGGAGTCCAAGCTGTTCAAACGCAATTAGTGTTGTACGTATAGGTAGACTTGTTAGTCTGACAGGCTGTCGTAGAATGGTCAAGGAGGAAAAGATGAACAAAGTACATCTACATGTGAACATACCAGTGAGTGCATTTGTGAATCTTTTGTGTTAGTCACAGGAAAACATTCTTATCTCCGGAGCATATTTTCCTTTTACGAGCATTCAGCCCAGGAAGAGAGCCGCTTGATATTGAGATTTTTCAAGGGAGAGAAACATCATCACTTGCTCGTCATTATATCCGACATGATAGCACCAGGTTTCTGGAAATAATCTTTGCTTCAGAGAAGACGCTCAGAAATTTCAATTTCGCACACAATTTTTTGTTATTCAATCCCAAGTCTGCAAACATGATTATCTACGACGTGCAACTGGTCGTCTTTTGCTGGAAGCCCTGTTCTTAAGAAAGATAAATCGTGAGCCGTTCAGAATTGCCGACCAGATCATCTGGTCAAGCCTGTAGTTTTGAAACTACAAGAAAAAATGCCCCACCTCATCCAAGTGATTTTAGCTTTATTCCTTCGAAAAATTTAACCACGATTTCATGGATTAGAGGCCTCTTCCTCTTCCAAGGGACGCTGATCTTGTCTCTTCTGGAACTACTACAGAGTGCAACAAAATGATCTGACGAAATTGTAGGTTTAATAAAAGCGAAATAAAGTAAACAACGAAAAATGTATTTATGAAATAAAAAATAAAAAATGAAACAACATGACATTCTATATACAATTAAAAAATCCCATTTATGTTCTTAAATCTTTTTACTTTTATTAAATTCATAAATGTGACATTATTCTACCGCACCTTGCCCATAGCAGCAAGTGCATTCTTATGTCAGAGCCGGCTAGCAAACATGCCTTCAAAGGCGGTGTGAAGGCAGTGCTTTGTGTGGTGGATCTTCTACTAAAGCAGATCGGATGCATAAGGAAGGTCTAGCAGAGTAACGCTTTTCTAAATTCAATGTTGGGGCTGCATGGACGGAATTTTCACTGTTCTCTTTGCCAATTTTACTGGTTGTACAGATTGTAAACAATGGAAAAACGTAACTTACCCTATGACCTTGAGCTACATGGACTAGTTTTCCAATCTCTAAAGAAACATGACATGGAAGAAGAATAAACTCAATGGTGTGCTCAAGGTAGAGTGGGGAAAAATTGTCGTGTATTTTAATAGAAAACCCATATTGATGATTTGTATTAAATCGATGTGGCACGATGTATCGTAAGTTACGTTGCTCGCGTTTGTGCTTATGTAATATTTTCACTGATAAATCTAACGGTATTTCTAACAACATTTCACGGTCTATTTTAAGTTTCGTAAATAACTCTTGGCATCTTATTTTCTTTTTCTACAGTGCTTGATGATTTAGTATCAATAGATAATAGAAATAGAGCTCTGTTATAGCCCTGCTCATCGCAAAATAAAAGTATTTATAGGGGACACACCACGCTTGAGAACGGAATAATGTTTTGAATGTTTTGTTGGTATGTATTTTTCCTTGGACTCTCTGATTAATATTTCACAATTTTTTTTTGCAGGTCACACACTATCTTCAATTCTATAAGAGAACCAAACACTCTGGTATAACTGAAGATTTGCACCACCTTTTGACAATCATTAGCATGTGCAGTTTTAGTCTTTTTTGAACAGTTTTGCTTCCCAGAACAGTCTTGCAAATTTTTGTGCTTTACCTTTCTGAAGCTACAAAATCTCAAGCACTTGAGAGCATAAACTTTTTCTTTGGCGGTTGATCAATGGGAGCGAAGATGTCAGAGTAAAGATGCAATGAATAAATAAGGATAAACTTCGCACTTTATTTCGCTAACTTGACGATTATTGCTGAAATTTCTCTTTGCATTGGATTCAAAAACTTTACATGCCGGCACTTAGATACCTAAGTACAGACTCGTTTAAAATCACTCGTATTTTAGTTCATGATTTGCATTAAAGAATACGGGCGATAAAATTAAATTGTAGTTGCTGATGGTGGACTGAATTAGCTTAGAGTTATGGTAATGATTTCATTGATACTGTGTTGACTCTCTTCGACTCTCCGACTCCTGCTCGACTCTCCCTCCCTCCGACTCCTGCTCGACTCTCCCTCCCTCCGACTCCTGCTTGACTCTCCCTCCCTCCCTCCGACTCCTGCTCGACTCTCCCTCCGACTCCACAACCGTGACGCACATCATCACGTCTTGGAATGTTGGCATATCTACCTAACCACTCACAGCAGAACCTCTATGCTGTTTAAGTCTGTTGTGGGTTTGGTAGTTAACCAAATACTTTTTCTACGTCTCTATATCTGTCGAGGTGCAACAGACTTACTTTGTAACAAAGCTATTGCTCGGATGCTTCTCTTCCTGTATTCTAAATTCCTTATACTTTACTGTTTATTTTTTATTTATAATACATGATTATGCTTCATTTTCTTTTCTGTGAGTAGGAAAGGAGTATGGTGAACAAAACACTGTCTTTTACATTAAGTTTCATCTTAGTTTCACTCTGACGGTCACCTTAATAGTGAGACAATTGTGATTAAACCCTGAATGTAATTACGCTCACAATATTGTTGCAACAAAAATTTGAACTGTCCCTGCTCTCTTCTGGTCAAACTAAAAATTTTACCTGTTTTGTCAAATGTCAGTCTGTTAACACGTTGACTCCGAAGTGGTACGTACATATGTGTACCACTGAGGTTAGGTTCTGTAATTTTTTCATATCCTTCCAGAGACTATGCGTACAAAGTAAAGATTTACACCAGTCAGGCAATCGGAGGCAACGTGTTAAACTGAATTGAAGGCTTCCAGCGAGCTCAAACGGAAGCACGGTGTGATCCCATCGTACAAGCATGTTTTATTTGCAGTTTGTCCTTATGTAGAATTGTCAATATTTTTCTTTCTTGCCCTATGTCAGTGCATATGCACCCAATGCAAGCAACTCGTGTCTCTTCACATATTGCTACTAACATCTAAGAAATACCGGCTTCTACATACTTTTCAGATAGTCTTAGCGAATCATTAGGGTAGAAAGATAAAGTCCCACGCACCTCGTTGCGCTTCATTAGGAAAGAACCCAAAAACTTGTTCATTTCCGTAAAGCGGAATTTAGTTCTGCCTGGCCACAGTTTTGATTATGGTGTCGGCAGCAGCGAGCCGTGCAGCGATGAAACTTTACTTAATTGCCCTTCTTTTCTCCACAACTGCAGGTAAGAGCTGAAATTTTCTGTTCTGAACAGGTGCAATAATTTCGAGCATTGTTTTTTGAATTTAAGTCTCGTTTACAAGCTACCCCAACTGAAGTGAAATTTTAAAATGAACGCAATTATTGTATCGTTTCTTCCCTTTTTAATGAATTATTCGGACCTAGTTCCTTGAGCCAATATAGTTTTAGCTCATCCATTCGGTGCACTCGAAAAATCAACAGTTGTGTGTGTTAAAACCTGTTTTAGATTCCTTAACTATTTAATCAATTGTTTCCCCTAATTTTGACGTGGTTATATCATTATTTTTACCACCTTATATAATATCAAGATCACGACCAAAGCGACGCAAGATATCATTGCTTACAGTTCAGTTTCCAGTTTTGATTTCAAAGTTTGTACAAGGGAGTTTGTAGTACTTATCCAAGTACCAAGTTTGGATTATTGTAGTACCAAGTTTGTTTATAGTATCTATCTTGCGTATTGTACAAGGTGCAGCAACACAACTTTCGTTTTCTGAAGCAAAACGCATTTAAGAAAGGATGTTATGTTGCCGCACCCTGCACTACACAGTCTTCGTCATGATGCACGGGTCTAATGCCAGTACTTGGAATTAAGATAAATATTGTGGAAATTATTCATTAATTTGAGACCATTTTCTACCAAAACCTATCTCTTTCCCTTATGCATTGTACATGTGCAGGGAAAAAGTGCCAAGATGAAATAGATGGATGCGAGTTCTACCTAGAAGACTGCAAATTTATGGAGAGTTTGTGCCCCAAAACATGCAAGTCCTGTACCGAAGAGCAAAGTGAATCTGAAGCAATGAAAAGCTACTCATCGCTTGATATTGTGGACAAGGAATTTTTCGACGACATGCAACTGGGCGTCGACGCTAGAGACGCTGTGTTCGAGTACAATGGGTATGGAGCATCCACAGACCGTCATGAATCGGTGACAGTAACATCTGATCAGACCTTTGGTTTTGAAACAACTGGACGAACTCCTGCTATTCCAGGTGATTCGAGCTTTATTCCGGCGGAAAATTTAGCAGGCGATGTTGTTGATTACGCGCCTCTCCCTCATCCAAGCGAGAATGAGAACATTGCTGTGGAAAATTCATCTTACGATAATGTCGATTTTGAGCTTCTGCTTCGTTCGGTGGAACTCCCATATTTACCTGAGAATAATGAAACTGACATAAATAACATTTCACAATCGAATATTTTAGAGTTGGATAAGCTTTTGGATAAATCGAAAAAAAGAGAAGAGAAGGTATTAAAGAAACGAACATTCGATATGAGTGACATGAAAATCATAAGTAACCTTATCCGACAACTGAAATCTGAGGAAAAAGACGCAGACGAACTGGCCCGCAAGATGGACTCGATTCAGAAAGTGATTACGTTTTACAAAAACAAGAATGATCCAGAATTTGTTGAAGAAGTTTTGCGTTTATTTGTGAAAGATATTTCGAATAAATCCTTGGCTTCCACATCTTTTGAGGAAATTATGGACGCTCTTGTAACTTACCAAGGCTTAACTTAATGATGTTGTGCGCAAATATAAAAAGGAACAGATTATGACGTTACTAAAGAGTTTACCCTTGCAAGGCTCAATTACCTGCATAATTAACAAAGTATGGGTTGTCTTGCTTTAATGATTTTTATGTTGTATCAATGAATAATAATAAAAGTTCATAATAAGTTTTCTTTTCTTCTCGCACAGTATACTACGTACAAACCTTCAACACGAGTTACGCATGTTACAGTAAGAGAAAACTATCGTCATCAGATATTATTGTTTCTCATACGTATGAGAATGGAATAATCTGAAGAGAATTAACAATTGCTAGTTTGAACGAATTTCCTATGATCAGAAGCACTTAGTGCTAGAGAGTTGATAAATTTCTGAGTTTAATTCAGTGTTATAGGTTGACAGTTGTATTATAGAATCTATAATACAACTGTCAAACTTGGATGCTTTAATAATATAGATGCTTTAGTTCGTAAACTATTTTATGATCCTCGCTAGCATATTTGTACAAAAAATATTGGAGGTATTTTGTCAATGTTGACTCTATATTTTACGATTCGATTCTCGTCTTCTAAACTAACCACAGAAATAAGGTTAGTTTTACAGATATTCGCAAGTAAGCAACTGCTTACGTCAGCACAGCTGATGATCCTTAAGGAGGCAGCTATGGTCCGTCAGTCTGCCAGACCACCTGATCCCTGCATCACAATCAGAGAAAATTCAAGGGTTGAGTGGGGATTCGAATCCTAGAAACCAGAGACTTTGCGGCGTAACTGCAGCTTACCTAACCACTCGGCCATAATGGAAGCAAATGCAAAACAGATTGTCATTTACTTTTCAGACTTTACCTAGTGCATATCACAATGAATATTTCCAAATTTCTTTAGTACAAGTTTAAAAAATAAAATGTTTTGTAGATGGGAGGAGAGTCCCGAAAAGTCAAAGAATATTCTCTAGTTATATTTAAAATTCCTTCTATCCACACATGTTACTTAGTGTTCTTTTATTTTAATACTACATGGTAGAAATGCAAGCTCGTGGAGTAGGATAAGTGAAAAAAACTACTCGAATTGGGAGTGAAACACTAAAACTGAAAAATTATTGTTCTTCACTCGGTTGATTGAAATATACATTGATGTCAACAATAATAATGCCTTAAAAGCCATCGTTAATCACGCAGATAAATTAATTTATTCTGTGTGTAATTGAGTCAACGCATAGCCAATTACTAAAAAACAAAAATCTTACCGTTTTTAAATATTTCATTTTGCTTCTGTATAATGTTTAACTCACGGATTCTGTTCGCTCTAACATAACAAAACACTGGAAGTTTTCCTGGAAAAATTATTCAGGCTCTTTTTCTAAGCGCAAAAGTCGGGCATGTGTGCTGAACACGTGAGATACGTACTCATAAGAGCGCCGTCACAGCGTTCGTTGAGTCGGAACACATAACAGCTATAAGTAACTAACTTTTTTATACTACGATTTTGCCTTATACAATTTAAAGGCCCAACCTAAGCTGGCCCTCAAGTCTAAGACCAACTGAAATTTTATATAAGATTCACAGGTTTAGTAGATGATCTAATGAAGTTAATTGCAACATAGCTCGGTTGGCAATGCACGTAGATGGAGCACTATGTCATTTTACTAGAATTTCTACACCAATATCTATTCTGGCTCATGTTGTTGTTGTTCCCCAGCTCCTGTCAGCTCAGGTACCCAGCAAGAAGCATGCCACTGAAACTGGGTCCTCCCAAATTTATGTTATGGTGTGTATGTTGTGTTGCCGCCTCTGTGTGACCAGATCCCGGCAGTGCAGCAACACGTGCTTGGTGTCATGTGGGGTAACTCAATGGGGAAGATGTATGTTCGGGGTTGCAGGGTCCAGGCTGTGTTTCTATGACTGTAGACATGGGTGGTGTCTGCACCTAAGTCTGAATAGGCAGGCTTTGTCTGTTCTGTTGAGTGTTTTTTTTTACTGTCGGGTTGATTGGAGGAGGAGGGTATCTTAGAAGGATGTTTGGCTCTAGGTGTTGGAGTGCTCTGTGTATGAATGTAGTGCGTATGTGTTTTAAAATATGATTTCCTTCCTGTCCCGCGTTCACAGGTAGTACGGGGGGGAAGAGAGTAAAGGAGGTCTGTGGCGTATCTGTGCTGCGTAATTGCGATTTGTTAGTGTGTGGGAGCGTGATACAACATGTAATGACAGCAACTGTATGGGTTTACTTGATAATTGATTTACTTGATAATTGTTTGATAAATATTTTAGATGATCTTTTCAAGTTATACGAATTGTTTTGCGCATTTCAAATATAACTCAACTGTTGAATTTTCATTACTTTGGTTATCGTAGTCGAGCAGCCACCGTAGTCGAGTGGTATGCGGCCCGTGTTCTGTATCGGGTCTCTGCTTGTGCAGAAAGACTGCGTGCGGGTTCGAAACCCGGCAATGAATACGAGCTGTTTCTCGTTTCACACCGTGAGCTCGCACTTATCGGTAAGACCTCAACTCATCGCCCATGGACACATCCCAGGATAGTTGCATGGAGCTCACCATCATCCTTACTCTAAGAATGTTAACCTTAAGAATTTAAAAACCAATGTACTAAATGTCTATGTACTGTGTACTTGATTGGAAATAAAGATTGTTTGTTGTAGATGGCAGAGGCTAGAAATTGTGTTCCTCTCATGTCTAGGTATCACGCTAAAGGTGACAACAATTGATTGAAAAAATTCTTTAAAATAATATAATATTTGTTTTGAAATAGCTTGGTTTCTTACTAGTTAGATTATCTGACTTGTGTCCTGTATTATTTTCTATGATAGTGTCAAAGCAGGAGATGGGATTTTGTTACTAGCTGTTGGGCGAAAAATATCTATATTTTCTCACAAAATATGTTTAGGTGTACGGTTCTTCAAAGAGATTAAACCTGTTTACTTGATAATTGTTTGATAAATATTTTAGATGATCTTTTCAAGTTATACGAATTGTTTTGCGCATTTCAAATATAACTCAACTGTTGAATTTTCATTACTTTGGTTATCGTAAGTATGGAAAAACAACTATGAACATGAATTTGAACATTTGTTTGTATCTTGCCAGGTATAATACTTTAAAGAATTCATTCAATATGTAATACGTTGTCAAAAGTGTTCACGAGCGGTACATTTCAACTCGGTACTATAAAAAATCCAGCTTAAAATCACGCATCTTAAAGTGTTACAAAAATTGTTATTTTTTCAGTGCTACGACCTGCGAAGGTAATTGTTATTATAATGTCAATGACCGTATAAAATGAAATAAGGGTTGGCTACTTAACTTGTTCTACATAGAAGAGTTTGAAAAGTTTCAGCTTGAATGTTCTTGAGGGAGATAAAATACAAACCTAAGATTCCTGCTGAGAAATTTATTTATGTCAAGTTAAAATTTAATATAAATAGTCAACAACCCTGTCATTTTATGAAAACAGTAAAAATGAAGGTAAATGCTTAGGCTAAACTTTTACTAGTGCAGTTTTGAAGCCTAAACTCATAAACCAGGTTATTAAAATCTCGCTGCAGGGGAATAACACTATGAATCCATAAGAAATCTAACCACATTCATATTGTAATGAATAAGTGCTTATTAATGAATCGAATGTTCAGTTATATATAAATTGTATAGTGTTCTGGTCTAGCTTCCAAAAAGTTGAAAAACTTTGAGTCAAGGTTTTAGGTCAGGTCAACATTTCATGCTGGATTACATTAGTGACTTCAATGACTTGATTAGTGACTTGAATGACTTGATTAATGACTTGATTCTAATTTTTCTAAGTTGTAATAAAATTGTTAGACTTTGTGGGTGAACATGCAAGGTACTTTACTAATGATAGTGTAATATTTGGTAAATTGATTGTGCAATTAAAGTAGAAAATGTGCATGTAATATTTGCAAATATATCTATTTATGTAGGCTAACAATGTATTAATGTTATCAAATTGTGTACTTTAATTAAATCACATTTTTTATATCAATTGCACATTTTGTTATTTTCATTACTTTTTTGTATGCAGTATTTGTTTATAAATGGTTCCCTTAAGATTTATATTATCTAATAGTATTTTTTAAGCAATACATTTCTTCTAGATGCATCATTACTGTTTAACTTTAATTTGTGATATGATAACATACATTTTCCATCAACTTTTATCAAAAATGTTGACCAGGTTATCAATATTTTTGTAAGCTTAGGTAACAAAGAAAATGAGATTTAGGCTTTTCATTGTGAAAAAGAGCATGTAAAGCATACAAAACTGTAGGCTACTGTTTGATATTCAGATTTTATAACATGAATATATATGCTAACTATTGATAAGAAAACTGATCATAATTTTATTTGGTATTAATGGAGCAGCTGTGCAAAGGAGTTCTGGTCAAACCAGTATGTAAAAAATGGTAGTTGCAATGTCAACTTTGCATCCTTTTTCTACTTAAGTTAAAAATATAGTCATGCATAGCCTCTAATTTAAATGAATTTCTAAAAAAGATAAACTTATTTACACAGAGAAACTCTGTTGCTTAATGCTTTTGTGAGATAGTCTGATAATTTTACATTGATGACTGATCTTGTAAATGCTGATCCTACATGGACTATGGGGGGGGCTGATAATTTTACATGGTGTATGATTTCAGGTCTATTGGCTTCATAAAAATATGTTTTTAGGTATTTATTGGACTTATGGTATCTTTTTAGAATACAAAATTTTTCTCAATCATCAATGCATAAAGTCAGGGTTGACATTAAAAAAACAACTTTTGAGTTTTTTTTTTAATTTCAGTAGCTAATATGGTTTACTCAAGCTGACTAGAAAAATATGTAAGTTCATTAGGAAGTACAACATATAAATATTTTTTAATCCAATTATTTCTTTTAGAATAAAATTACAAAGGCAAAGAAAACTACATAAAACATCGGAATCTACAACTTTCATTTAGAATTTTGCTAAAAATTTGAATGTGAGCAACTTGAATTTTACAAAGCTGCAAACACGTAAATTAACTAGCTATATGTCTTGATGCTTTTTATGCCTGAAGTAAGGAAATTATAGCTCTTTTTCTGACCTTAGATGCCTGCAAGTTTTTACAAACTTTTCGGCTTTGTGTACCCACAGTCTATTTTGCTCCACATAAAACCAAATCTTTGAAAAATTTGTTCAATTAAACCAAAATTTGCTGAGCATGCATGAAGCTTGGCCATTAATGTACCAAAACTTGTAGCCAACTGTACCTTTGGATGCTCTTCTTATTTTTGGTGTGTAAGTTTCTGCCATTTTTCTGATATTATAGATGCAGTTGGTATTGTAATATTTAGTTGCTACTGTACAGTTACATGCATTGTGCTCAGTGTTATCCCTTGTATTTATTCCTTTGTAAACTTTTACACCTCAGTATTGGGAAAGAATCCTGGAATCTTTTTCTCATGAGAATGTGTTTTTTTTTTAATTTTTGGTAATACAGGATCCATTTATCAGTAAAAGTTTCAAATAATTTCACTCATTTGAGTTATCAAGTTATTTCTTAAGAGTTTTGATCAATATTAGCTTCACAAAGTCTGTGTCATTTGTACAAATTGGTTCCAAAATTTTTAACAGAGAGTTACTACTTTGTTCAGGAATGAAGGAAAAAATACACAGTTAATGCTGGAATTTCATGGTAATCATTTTTGAGATTGACTGTTTCAATTACTTTTTTCTTGGTTGAGACAAAATTTTGAAATCTTAATGATAAATTGTTGTTTTTTATTTAATGAAATAGTAAATCTATTTGTCTTTTGCATTTAATTACTGTATGTGGTCATCATCCATATGTATGTTAAGAATGCTGGATGTTTGTACATTGTTTTAACTTACAGATTATCTTCTAAAACTAAATTACAGGTTATTTTACTCTGAAGTTAGCTCAAAAGTGTTGATGTTCAGATAAATTAATCCTACATTGTACTAAAGTACTAGGTGCATCAAAAGTACAGTATTGAAAAATGAAAAGATGCATGGGTGAATTATGAGGCAATCTAAAATTGCCTAAGAACTATAGTGAGTTATTTGAGCAAGTGTCTCACAGCTGCAAAGAAGGCAAGATGTCTAACAAGTGCATTGTTCCTGATTGTCCAAATGCATGTGGAGCTGGACCAGGTGTGAACATGTTCTTTTTACCTGCTGACAAATACAGCGCTAAGCTGTGGCTTCTGCGGGTGGGTAGGATGGACTTGCAGAGGCCATCAGGTAATTCTTACAAGCACATGTATCAGGTGTGCTCTAAGCACTTCAGCAAGCGCCAGTTCAACACACATGCAAGCTTCAAGAAACCAAGACTCCTGTCAAATGCATTACCTGATCAAGCTTTGCCAAATTATCCTGGTCTTTCAGGTAAGTTATACTCTCAGATTTAAAGTTACAGTTATATTCATACCTTTCCTGACTGAAACATTGCAGTCATATAAGTAGAACTGAATGGTACAGTGATGTTGTAAATATATGTACCAATTGTAGTATTTGTACCACAGTTAAAGAAATAGTGCACCTATTTCTAAATGCTCATTTACTTTTTCAACATATTTTCATCCTGTTCAAATGAAGTCATAGAAAGTTCCATTTTATGTTGCTCTGATTTTGCTTGCCAATTACCTTACAGTTTTAATGATGTAATTGTTACAAAATTGCTTTAAAATTTAAAATATTTGAGTTAATTTTCTTTATTATATATTACAATGGCTTAGGATGTATTATGGTGTGCTTCTTTAACACATTGCCTCTGATTGCCTGACTGGTGTAAATCTTCACTTTGTACGCATAGTCACTAGAAGGATCTGAAAAAATTACAGAACCTAACCTCACTGGTACACATATGTACCACTTCGGAGTCAACGTGTTAAAAATCATGGCTAAATTGTGATCATTATTGTAAATATATATGTAAAGTTTTTCTTGAGTTTTATACAAAAATAGTTTTCATGTTATTATAATTTTTATTGGCTGCTAAAACTATCACTTGATGTTTTCAATTGAAGTTGACTGTAACAAATGTACCTGTCATAGGCCTGCTGGACTCTCGAAATTGAATTTATTGAACCTGAGATAGAGCTTTACTAATAGAATTACAGTTTATTGATAGTCCTAGTTAAGTGGAAGCAGTTCTAAATTTAGTATTCCTTAAATTCATACTTTGGAAATTACTACTCAACATAGATCATTCTAAACAATATATGTTTTGCAGATTTCCAATCATGGCCAACACCTATAGCTCCAAAACCAACAGCTGATGAGACAACAGACAGTCCTCTGGTGCATGTCCCTGTTGAGTGTGAACTGGGTGATGATGCTAGGGAGGATGACAGTGAAGGTAAGTGATCTTGCTTTGTTCAGTAATTGTAACTACAGCATTTCTTTTGTTTAGGATTAATCGCTAAAATAACGTTAAGATATATTTGATAAACTAAGCAAAACTCGGAGGATTTCCTTAGGTGCTGACCAGAACGAGCTATTTTAATAGCTAGGATTAGGATTTTTTGCCCATGTACTGTCTGTGTGGCAGTGAAAGACATAACTTATACCTAGGCTTATGTTTTTTGTTGACCTTTATATTTTAGCAGCCTACAGAGCCGCTGATACTTGATTTTGGTATCCATCCGTTTCGTCATAAATACAAGAAAAGTGCAGTTTAATTTCTCATTTTATCCTGTATCCCATCTAATTATTATGTGTTCTGTCTAATTTTTGGTGTGTTCAAGGAAGATGAAAGGTTCTTGAATTCAGTAACTGTTATTTTTACCATGTGGTTGTGTATCAGTTTCAAGATACTGGTGTTAACGTAAACACATTTGTGCAATTTCAGACGATAATCTCACTATTTATTAATTGTGTGTGATCATGTATATAAAACACCACTGACACAGTAGTGAATATCAATAGTTCGTTGATGAAATTATTGGACTGGTGGATTTTTATTTATTTGATCAGGTGAAGAGCAGTCGTCCGAGAAAGGCTCTGAGGCAGCGAGCTCCAAAGAGGCCTCCTCCAGCCAGGTGGTCCAGCTGAAGCTGGACACAATTGGTTCGCTGCAAGAGATCCAAGCTGGCGTCTCTGGTAATGATGTTTCAGCTAAGAAAGGTATGTGGTAGTGGTAGATTAGCGTTTGGTTTTTAGGTACCAGCACCATTACGATCTGAGCATGGTTACTGGTGCTCTCATTTCACATATCTAGAATAAACTGAGGTAGCTGGCTTGTCCCAAGTGGTGTTGAAGTTAGAAAATGACTGCTGGTTCTGCCAGAGTTGGAAGCAGATTACCTGCAACGGAGCCTGATCTTGAAACTTCATGTCAGTTCAGAATAGAGCACCTAATGCAAGCCTGGTTTTCTGTCTGCAGTGTTAGTTTTTTAAGAGCTAAGCGCCAGTTTCAAATTGTTTTTCTTGATATTGTGTTTACTAATACGAACTCATGGTTTTTATGTAATGAAATCTTGCTCTGTTTTCACAACCAACTTTGTTTAGCTCTGAATTGTATTTCACTAGACGCACAAACAGGGGGTGAACGATCTAATTATTGTGGCAAGTGCAGTGGATGCATCATGTTACACAGAGGTTGTTTAGTGCTTGGCTTGGATCACAGCTAATGGTATGGATTCGTGCATGTCCTGAATCTCATTTGTAGGAATTTTAAGCAATATTTGTAGTGAAATTTGTTTGAGCTCATTGCTTTATTTGTCTTTATTCATCTAATTTTTTATGTTAAAACTACTTTTAGATTGAATTTATCTTATTTGTTTAAAATATCATAGCAGAAGTTTAAATTTTAAGGCTCAAATTTGAAATTTTTTTAATAGAAAATGGTTGCTTAAGCTATTCTGTGGTTTCAAGACACAATTATTGATTATTTTATTTATTTTAATTGAGCATTGAAACTTAAAAAGCATGACTCCGAACTCACAGTAGAGTTCAGAGCTGGCTGGCGTGTGAAGCTGTTTGAGTAGCACCACACTGTGCTTCACACTGTTCTTCTTAATACTGTTCTTCTTCACACTGTTCTTCTTCACACTGTTCTTCTTCACACTGTTCTTCTCCACACTGTTCTTCTCCACACTGTTCTTCTTCACACTGTTCTTCTTCACACTGTTCTTCTTCACACTGTTCTTCTTCACACTGTTCTTCTTCACACTGTTCTTCTTCACTGTTTCAGTCCTAAGCAAGCTCACTCTGGCGTATTTTCTTGATTTCCCCTAAGTTTGTACATCTCCTTTAAGTTTGTTAAGCTATCTCTCAACTGAACTTGTTTGCTCTCATATCTTTCACACTTGATAAAATTGAATTTTCGTTTCATGAACAGATGCAAGCAATCCTAACAGTGTAGTATTCATGCTATTGATGTAATTTAAGGTTTAACTGACTGTCGTGACCTGGGAACGCTGAGTTTTTTAATCAGTGTATTTATTTTTGTCTTTTCGTTCTACTAGGTTTTCCCCTCAAACCGTTTTAAATTTTATTGTTAATGTAAATAAATAAATTTAGTTCATTTTTTTATAAATTTTTAGGCCTATCGAACATACTATACAAAATATGTTGAAAGAGTTGTTTCTTATAACCTTGCTGTGGTCCAGTAGGGATAAGGTGATTGCCATTTCGTGCTTTTATACTTGGCAATCACGTGCTTTAATCACGTCTGGCATAAGTTATGGATTGTCCTCCAGTTTTAGGGTGAGGGTTTGAGCAATTTTAATATTGCAGTTTGCTGTAAATGTTCTTGTTTAAGCATGCCTTAATGAAACAGAGATTTTTTTCGCTATTTAAATATCTCTGTTTGCTGTCAATGTTCGTTATTAAGCATTACCTTCCTGGAACCTGGAGAAATAAACGGCTGACATTGCCAGCAAGCTCGTGAAGTAACGTCATTGTACTGTGCAGTTGTGAGGCTGCACTTGCCGCCTGGCTTGACCGTCCAGGAGTTCACGGCCTCCAAAGCATTCAAGAACATCACCAGCAAACTTTCCTTCCTCGTTGATCACAACAGCGGCAACAAACGTGAGTGTTGAGACGTTCTGTCTGCAGCCTAGTAGTCCCTGCCTGTGCTGGGCTGCTTGTGGACGCGGTTTGCTGTCTGCAGCCTAGTAGTCCCTGGCTGTGCTGGGCTGCTTGTGGACGCGGTTTGCTGTCTGCAGCCTAGTAGTCCCTGGCTGTGCTGGGCTGCTTGTGGACGCGGTTTGCTGTCTGCAGCCTAGTAGTCCCTGGCTGTGCTGGGCTGCTTGTGGACGCGGTTTGCTGTCTGCAGCCTAGTAGTCCCTGCCTGTGCTGGGCTGCTTGTGGACGCGGTTTCATTTCGTTTACAGTTTTGGAAGATTGAAATTTTCAATTTTTATTCCTCACCTGTGCCTTTTAATGTTACAGTGTGGTAGTGTTTTCTGAAGGTTAGAGGGTGTTGAGATTTGATGTTAGTTGAAGGTAATACTCAGGCTCAGAGAACAGGGGGTAAGAATATGCAATTATCACCAGCTTGGTCGACTGCATCACCAGCTTGGTCGACTGGTGAGCGAATCTGCTTGCGATCGGAAAGACCCGGGTTCGAATCCCTCTGCCGACATGGTTGACGCGGCTAGAAATACGGCATGGTACTTGGGTAAACAACCGAATAATTATCGAAGTAATTATCCGACCCAAGAATGGGCCAGAAGGTTCGTTCCTATAGCCTCATTCTATTCTATTCTATTCTATATTCTTAGGACAGGCTTAGCTGTGAGAAAAAGGTTATATTTGTCCAATTTGACGAAATTATTGCCATCTCATTAGATGTTTAATTACAGTGAAATTTGTTGATGTTTTATTTACGTTTTACATTCAGCATTAAATCTATCTGCATCATTTATCTATCTTCATCATTAAGATAAAATTTAAGATGGAGATATTAACCTGTGTGAAAATTAGACGAGGCATTTATTCCCGGTTTAGGGAATAGTCTCTTTATTCAATTTCAATTTCGTTAGATCCAGTGAATCAGGTTGTTAATGTTTACTTTGATGTGTAAGCATATAAATCAACCCTAAAACATAATAATATCGAAGAAAACGTCACAGTGGAATAAACCTGCGTATTTTAAAAAGCAAGAAAACCAAAAGAAACACTACATAAATGATCAAAAATTAAATTGTTGGAAGGGGCTTTTAGCAAAAATTGGAAGAAACAAGGTTTGCAGGAGTAAGAGGTTACGAAGTGTAGGAAAAGAGATACACGTAGTGCTGCTCAGTCCTTGCTTCCTTAACACACTGTACCAGAACCACTGCTATAGACCAGTGTTTCTCAAAGTGGTCCGTACCGCCCCCCTGGGGGCGTTGTGGAAATGCAAGGGGGCAGTAGGATGGTGCGCCTTGAATGGGGGGCGTATGTTACTGTATAATATACAGTAATATAATCATTAGGGGGCGGTGATTTCGTTAGTAGTCGGTGATTGAAAAAAAAACTTTGAGAAACACTGCTATAGACGAACGCGATGTACACCAATGTTATCATCAACGTTGTCAGGAGCACAAGATTTTTTTATTAAATAGTCAAATCATTGTTACATTAACTAGTACATTTGTTAACCTTCAGTCGTACATTTGTACACATGTCACAAAACAGACGCTTTCACGGCGGATGTTTCCACACAGTTTCAATTATTTCTTCCAAGTCGATTAGTTTAGAGAATATATTTGCGCTGAAAGCTTCTAGATTAGGCCTCTACAGTACGTATTATTTCATGCACAATTCTATGTCTAGTATTTAAATGCCAATCTTCGTAGCATTACTATGTCAGCTTACCACCATGTAGTTATGCATTGGTAGCGTATAACTAGTTATCCAATTACTCGATATTTAGAATAGAATAGAATGAGGCTATAGGAACGAACCTTCTGGCCCATTCTTGGGTCGGATAATTACTTCAATAATTATTCGGTTGTTTACCCAAGTCCCATGCCGTATTTCTAGCCGCGTCAACCATGTCGGCAGCGGGATGTGTTATGTTATGTGTTCTCTACGTATGCATGCACATCTACTTTCAGTCGGGTCACTTAAGGTATTGGAAGAGTAATCAACAAATCGTGAAGAGTTCATGAAGATCCTTAATAGTTACATACATCTTCGCTCTCTAACAATGTTCAGTCAAAACGGGCATCGGCGGCACGTGTTGAAATAGATGCTCCTTGTCAAATTAAGGCAATATGTAGAGCAGAGTACCAGCACCATATGTTCCCTTTATTTATTACGGGCGAGGAGAGGGGCTGGTGCATTCTCAAATCAGAATAACAAACATTTTTAAGTCTGTGTTTATTTTATTTCCAGCCATACTGTTGAAGGTGCCCTTGTCTACCAGTGGTGACACCAAAACAATCTCGACTGAAACAACCGCACGGGCGTCAGCAGATGTCTCTGAAACTACTGAGGGTAAGGAGCCTTAATTTTTAACATTTTCCTCATGTTGCTAATAGCATATAGGTTAACTAGTCTTTATTTTTATTTTTAGACTGATTTTATTGATCGTTCTGTCACACTCGGATTCCGTAATCCTAAGTTTATAAATGTGAAATATGAAGCTTTCGGTTAAAATGTCCAACTCTATCCTGCCGCGAAGGACTTGTGCCCAAACGAAACGTTTGGTTTCGATATATGGAACAATTTTTTGTTATTTCTTGCTGAAAAATAAACTGGATGCGATAAACCCAAAATACACCTACTTTACAATGCATCCGCTCAATGACAAAAAAGCCAATTTGTTCGAAGCTTTCAGTGGTTTTACATTACACTTGTCGGTATTTTACCTTATACAGAAAAGGAACCTGAGAATTTATCCGCGAACATCAGCGGTGGGAGTACGGCCACCAAAATCCAGCTAGTTCGGGTGAAGGCTCCAAGCGCGCTGTGCAACAACAGCAGCAGCAGCTCTGCACCTTCTTCTGGGCTGAGGAGGAGTCGCCGACAGACCACCCAGGCTCCTCGTTACTCCGACAGCTACAACGACGAAGACGAGGGTACTTTTTAGTTGTGTTGTGAAGTGTAGTGTAGCAGCCGAAGTCTTCTCGGAATGCTTTAGCTCGCCCAGATGTAGAATAGAATAGAATGAGGCTATAGGAACGAACCTTCGGGCCCATTCTTAGGTCGGATAATTACTTCGATAATTATTCGTTTGTTTACCCAAGTCCCTTGCCGTATTTCTAGCCGCGTCAACCATGTCGGCAGCGGGATTCGAACCCGGGTCTTCCTGTTCGCAAGTAGATTCGCTTACCAGTCGACCAAGCTGTAGGTGGCGTGGAGAGCAGCTTGCCCGTTGTTTGTCATCTTGTGTATGGGATATTACTGTGAAGATGCGTTTTAGTATGTGGAGAGATAGGTTTTAATGTTTTGCTATGTTAGTGAAGAAACAATTTGATTTAGAAAGAATAGATTTATGCACTCTTTTGTCAAAGACTATAGTGATTACCTGTGTCAATATTAATAAGTCTTGGATTAGTATATCCCTCTCCCGCTAGAATAGAATAGAATAGAATAGAATAAGGCAATAGGAACGAGCCGTTTGGCCCATTCTTGGTTCAATACCGAAGTCCCATGCCGTCTAAAAGTAAATCCATCAGTCATGCACGTACACCTTAACCACGTAAGTCAATTTAGTCGTGTGCACACATATCACTCACGCATAGGCGTTTATGTCACGAGCATTTATCTCAATCATACATTAACCTTAAGGAGTTAGGGACATAATTAGTAGGATGTAGTACTGGGGGGGTTCGTAATCCAAAATTTATCGAGACGATTTTTGAATGTGTTCACAGTGCCAGCAGAAACTATGTTTTCTGGCAGCTGGTTCCAAGTTGCAGCAATTTTAACTGGAAAGAAGTTCATAGCTTGAGATGTGTTGAAGTTTCTCAGTTCCTGCTCATAATTTACTAACCCTTCTTATTTGTGGAACTTTTTAATTGAACTGGACGGCTTCTACTAAGTCGACTATTGCTTACTTGTGCCAGGAGACTTACCTGAACTCTCCACTGTTGTCTTTTTCACTACAGAAGAAGAAGATGTGGATGACGTGGATGATGTGGATGACCTTGATGACCCCTTAGAAGACTCTGTCAATGGTAATAAGTCTACCAAACGAGATCTTCCAGAGTCTGAACCTTGGCACAGCAAAATTAACATTCTGAAGAAAAGGAAACTAGACGATTCTATTATTGATCTTACTGCGGCTGAAGATAATGGTGAGTGGGTTAGCAGGGTCTGCTTAAGTGATTAGTGTACATTTTTTTTGAGGGTCATGACATTAACAAGTCAATAGTATGAAGTAAAATAGTTATAAATAAATAGTAGTAAAGTACTATTGAAGTATAGACTTCGTGGTAACTACGATTTCAAGCTTTTTCTAATTTTTCACACAATTTCATAGCTAACTTACGGTCAAAATATGCTACATGCATTTTGATGGTCCGTTCTAGTTTTATTCATTCAGCTATTACAACTATCCTGGTTTTGGAGGTATTTTTGTTTTCGGTGAATTCTTTAGATTTCATACATACTTCCATACGATCACTAATGCTCATACAGGTGTGCTCAAAGTTGAGCGTGCGTTTACTGATCTCTGATAGTCAAATAATACTAATCATTGTTTGATGACAGTTGTTGGTATAGGGCCACAATCATAACATCAAAACTGTTATAGAGCTGCTGTTTGACCCGATGGCAGTGAAGATTATTCTCTTGGCTAAATAGGACGAAATGTTCACTGTTTGTTTAAGATGACTTAGGGAACCCCAACAACGCATGTAACTCTTTCATCAGTTCAGATACGAGTGATTGGAGCATTTAATTTTTCGCAGATTAGTAATCAGTATTCAACTGTTCGCAGAACAGTGATTATGATTTAATGGTTCACAGATTCATGATGTGTAATCAGCAAAACTCCGTGATCACTGACATGTAAACACCCAAGCGTTTTAATCATCTCTGCTATGGGTGCTGTATACTGGAGGAACGGTTTGCTCGCGTGACACTGTGACTTAAAGTTATATTCCTTCTAGCAGCTCAGCGCTCTATGCACAAGAGCTAGAGATTAGAAGGTGTTCCGTTTCCACGTAATAACGAGATCTTCGATGCAAGAGAACCGAGGTTCTTGTTCTTTTGTTAGTAATATGTTCTTCTAAATGCTGTTTTTAGAGAAGATTGTATAGGATAATTATTATACTAGTTTCTATTATTGAATTATTCTAAGACCTTCCACAGTGCCCTGAATTTTTCGTTTAAAATGTAACTAAAATTGTTTCGAAAATTCGAAATTCCATTGCATATTTTTGATCTGAAGCAGTTTAATGCTTACGAAAAAATAAAAACCGGGATATATTTCTTGCCTTTATTCTCATGTCATTTATATTTATGATCAACCTTAGAACACCAGCGGCAAATATGCCTATTGTTGATACACAAAGAGTTTATCATCGGTGGTTTTCAAACAGTTCATCATCGGTGGTTTTTAAAGAGTTCATTATCAGTGGTTTTTAAACAGTTCATTATCGGTGGTTTTTAAACAGTTCATCATCGATGGTTTTCAAACAGTTCATCATCGGTGGTTTTTAAAGAGTTTATCATCGATGTTTTTCAAAGAGTTCATCATCGGTGGTTTTTCAAGAGTTCATCATCGGTGGTTTTTCAAGAGTTCATCATCGGTGGTTTTTCAAGAGTTCATCATCGGTGGTTTTTCAAGAGTTCATCATCGGAGGTTTTCAGAGTTCATTATCGGTGGTTTTCAAACCGTTCATCATCGATGTTTTTCAAAGAGTTCGTCATCGGTGGTTTTTCAAGAGTTCATCATGGCTGGTTTTCAGAGTTCATCATGGCTGGTTTTCAGAGAGTTAATCACCACCAGTGTTGAGAAGGTAAAAAGAATGTAATAATGACGATGTCTGTCGACCTGATCACTGCTGTTTTGCAGAGTCCGCAGTCAGCGCCGAGGAACGAGAGAAACCTCCTGAAACCAGCAGCTCTCGTGATGGTGAGTGGAGAGCTGGTACGGCTCCCTGGATGAGAATAGAATAGAATAAAGCAACAGGAACTAGCCGTTTAGTCCATTTCTGAGCTGTTACCCGAGTCCCATGCTGTCTAAAGTAAAAGCGTCAATCACTCGCAGCCATCTCAATCACGCGAAGCCATTTCAGTCACGCACGTGAACGGCAACCATGCACATCACTTAAACAGTTTTATAAACTAGCAGTTTGAGATACGACACAGTTCATTAATAAAGTTGTAGTTGCACACTTCAATGGGCGGTTTTAAAATAAAAGTTATGGTTTTACGAGACAAATGACATTTTTGCTGAACTAATTATTTTTTTTAAAAACGAGTGACGTTTCACAAAGTAATATTTTCACAACCAAGTGACAGTTTTACAAATCAAGTGAGTGTTTAAAAAAAATGTAACGACAACAAAGAGTAAAAGTTTTAAAATCAGTAGATTTCATGTAAATATGAGTTTGAAAAAGCAAGTGAAAAAACGATTATTCAGAAAAAAGCAAGAAGGATTAAACGCTAGTTTCTAAAAATAAGTGAATTCGAAACAAAGAGAAAACTTCGAAGAATGATAAGAGTTTTTGAAGAACAAGAAAGAGCGTCAAATAATGAATGAGAATTTGGGGAAAAATGTAGGTAACAGCTTAGGAGTAACGAAGGATTCAAAAATGAAGGAATTGACCGAAAAAATGTTGTGATGTCGCACAGTAGAAATATAAAAACAAAAACAGACACAAAAATTGGCCAGACACATGCAACCTCTAACCTTGGTCGACTGGTATCACCAGCTTGGTCGACTGGTGAGCGAACCTGCTTGCGAGCGGGAAGACCCGGGTTCGAATCCCGCTGCCGACATGGTTGACGCGGCTAGAAAACACGGCATGGGACTTGGGTAAAACAACTGAATAATTATCGAAGTAATTATCCGACCCAAGAATGGGCCAGAAGGTTCGTTCCTATAGCCTCATTCTATTCTATTCTAACAAGTTTCAGTAAGGAATGTTGGCATAAAAACGGGACAGCTACAATTAAGAATAAGTATTACAACTAGGGATACCTGTAACTGATGGTGATGGCCGTAAAACAGCTTTAGCAGCGTCAAAGAATCGTGTGAAAGTCAGAGTTGTAGTGCTGGATGAGTGCAATACTTCATTTCTGTGAGAATTGGCTGCCGTGTCCGTGATGGGAGGGAGGGATATTTATGTTTAATTAAAGATCAGTAGTGTCTCATTTGTTGATTAAACGCTAAAATGTGCTTATTGTAAATTTGTTGTACTTTAATGAACCTATGCTCTATTATCTTGCATATATTTGTTTTCCGGGTTGAGCAATTATTCCATTGCCAAAAAAGTTTTTCGTTGTATTCTAGAAAACAATTTCCGATTCTAACTACAATAAGCCAGCATTCTTCTCCTTAAACTAAGATTACTCTATTTATTTCCGCTTAAAACTATTTTAGTGCCTTTTAACTCTATTTTTCATTGCGTGAAGCAAAAGTTGCTTGAGGAAAGACATGTGTGCAGGGAGAAGCGACGCAGTGTCTGACAAGAGAGCGTACTACAAGTTCATGCACGACCTGGACGTCAAGCGCCGCCAGCGAAATAACTTGCTCGATAAAATCAGGCGCCAGAAGGAACTCCTCATCAAGCGTGGCAATGAACTGCACAGGTTGGTAGCTTCGTTTTACTTATTGTGTGATTTCATCCTATTCCTATTGCGCTTTCTTTATTTTGTGGGCTGTTCCACTTTTTAAAACGAGGCTCTGCATTATATTGGGGGATGCTGTACATTTTCACTAGTGTATCGTGCGCTCATTAATTGTTTCATAGAAATTCACGTTGAAAATAAAGAAGCGATTAAAATGTAGAAAAATAATGTAATCTATGTAGTCTAGTTTTATAATTAGCTTCTTAAAAGCTGTGTCACTACGGGGAAGTAAAAAAATAGGAAAAATATGTGTGGCTAAATAATGAAGAAAGCAAATGCTATAAACATTGATAACTTTTCAATGTGTGGGAGGGAGAAATAAGTTATAAATTTTATTAACTCTAGAACGATAACCTGAGGAGATTTTCTCCCTAATTACCACGCTCCTGAAGTAGATGGTTACCATTCTAAGGTTCAGAGTAGGTTCAACTGTTAAAATCAACAGTTGTGGGTGGATGGATTAATAATATGCACGTTTTCAAAAACCATCTAGCTACAACAACGCTGTTGTTTTACATATTTAAAACACAATCGAATGTTGACGCATAATATCTCCGGGTTTGGAGTGTTATTATGGATGCAGGGATACATGCTTTGTTTGTCTGCTGGTGTTGAGTTGCTAGCTGTCGTCGAGTGACGCAGCCACTGCTGTGTCATTGTAAATTTGTATCGGTGATGGCTGAAGTCTTCGGGTAAAACTTGCTTAGCAGTTGATAGAAATTTGAAGTAAATCCACGGAATCAATTTCTGAGATGTACATTATATTCAGACGAGAATTAACGACGTTTTTTTTATCAGAGAACGATTTAGCTTAAGTGTAATAATCATGAATCGAATATCGGGTTTGAGTGTTTTTCTATATAATGAGGGCTAAACGAGATGGTGGATCTTGTACACTGTCAAAGGTTGGCGAGTACTACTCTAAAAATTCTCATCTCATGTACAAACTTCTCTTAATGCTGCTATTCTAAGGCGAATTAAATACTGCAAGCGCTCTTGTGGGTGCATACAAACAACTGCAAAATTCGTGACCTAAAATAGTGAATTTGTTCTTAATATCCAAAATTTCACTAGAGTCATCACCAAGCTTTCTTGAATTCCCTTGCTAATTCTAGCCCCTGACCTGCAGGTATCGAGTACAGCTTCAGAGAATACGAGAGAAAAACAGCAAGCGTCGCGAAATGACAACGGCAGAGTGCATCAAAGTCTTGAACGGCAACATGCGGGAACATGCCCTCGAGCTCCTCTACACGCAGCTCATGGCTGCAGAATCTGCCAAGATGAGTAATGCGTCACAAGTACCGAACGGTGATGCCTCTGCACATGGGCCAGATGGTGATGCCTCTGCACATGGGCCAGATGGTGATGCCTCTGCACATGGGCCAGATGGTGATGCCTCTGCACATGGGCCAGATGGTGATGCGTCTTCACATGGGCCAGACGGTGATGCGTCTTCACATGGGCCGGACGGAGATGCCTCTTCAAATGGGCCGGACGGAAATGGTTCGTCATGTTCAGCCCCGTCTGTGCGTGCTGGTGATGTGAAGCCCAGCATATCAGTGTGTCTAAAGAGCGGTGGTGGTAGTGTTGCTGCAGATGAGCTTGTGTACACGCCTAAAGTGCTGGAAGCTGCACTGCTTTTCAGTGTAGCTGGGAAAAAAGCTTACAAGGCCATGACCCAGTCATTGAAGTTACCTTCGTATACGGAGATAGTTAAATGGAAAAAAATTATCAGATCTAACCCCCCATTTTACAAGAAACATTTCCCTAACCTTAAAGCGAAATTCTTCAAGAAGAGGCGTCCGGAAGAGCGAGGGAAGAGAAGAGGATCTGGTGCAGGATCGTCTCACGCTGCCGATGCAGACGGGGAGCTGGACGGATGGCAGAGTGAGCGCGAGGAGAATCACAAGCCTGGAGACAATAGCCCGAAGAAGTCAGAATCTAAACCACTGACATTAGAAGAAACTGATATGATGTACAAAAAACTAATGGAAGATAAGAAAAGATTCGAAGCCCTCTTAGAAGAAAACGATTCTCCTAACCGGGTGTTAAAATTGGAGGAGGAAAATAATCTACATGATCTTATTCCTGATGAAGAAGAAGTTGACTATGATTTGGATGCGTCGACTTTTATTAAAAAACTAAAGGAGAGAGAAAAACAACTTCTATACGGGGAGACTTGGGAGCAAAGGGTCTCCCATCTATCTGACCATAACGATGATCCTTCTGACTCTGAAGTTCTCAATTCTAGGAGTTTATCGGACTCTGAGCAAACCACTGTAGAACTAACGTCAGTTAATGAGGCCATTGACAGGGTCATCAGCAGCATCGTCAGGAAAGGACCTGTAAATTGTTTAGAGAATAGTGGAACACGAACGCTATCCATTACTGCTAATAGCGACGGTAGTCCGGAGGTTGTTCAGGATGACAAAGATTGTATGTTAGATGAGTATAATGAGTCTGAAAATCTCGCTGAAAATTCTGCTGCTAAACTGGACAAAGCTGAGCTGATAAATCATCGGCAATGTACAGAAAACTATGATAATATTGTTAGTGAAGGAATTCTCGTTTCACAGGTTGATCAATCCACTGCTACGAGTTTAGCAAGGAGTTTTGCTTCGTTGCTGGAACCCACAACCAGCGTATTGGGGTCATCAAATGCAGACGCTTCGAATAGGTCGGATGAAGGTGTTGATGTTTATCCAAATGAGACCTATTTTAAACCGCTGAAAAAAGTCACGTTCAATATGCCGAGCGACCAATCTGCTGATGACAGAGAGCTCGAACCACTTCTCGATCAATCCCTTCCATTTACAGTTGAGAACACAGCTATCAAGGGCATTTCTTTCAAAATACTTGATTCAAATGATAAGCCTTTCAATTGCTCAGGTGATGCTATTGTTGATGCTGCTCTGGAAACATCTAACGAAACTCAGGGCAGTTCAATGTCTGCTCGACCTTCCAAGACAAAGCCAGAGCCTTCCATGCCTAAAATTTTTTGAAGCGTTAGTTGTTTTTTGAGAGATTATGAACTCCCGTTTCATTTTGTTAACTTGGTATTAACTGTATACATGTAGATAAGCCTAAACATAAATTAAGATCTCCGATGCATCATTAATTTGAACATTTGTTATGTACTTTAGAAAGAATTATATAGTTTTCAGTTGTACATAACATTACAGAACTATTCATAACACGGTGTGTAAGTCATGCGGGTGGATTTGCTCATGGAATATTGTAAAGGAGATTGACTCGACGTTCTCAAAGGGCGACACTGCGCTTTTCGAGCTGTGTGTTGGTTTCCTGAGCTCCGCTTAGTGTAATCTGACAGTGCCTGTCCTCGTCATTACACCTCGAGGAATTAGTTTTATTCCATAGTCCCTAGCTAATCAGTACTTAGTCAGCAATGCATGTGGCAAAAGGCTGGTGAGTGTAGCGGTTAATTCTTATCTTTTCTTTCCTCTTCTCTGTCTGTCGTGTTGAGAGACAGTTTTGTCCCGTAACCTTTTGCTACGAGTGTCGTTGTTTGTGTTACTTTCTATTCCGTTATTATGTAGACTTGTGAGGCACATGCCATATGTTGTGGCGCTGATGGCATGGCTTATAGTATCCTACATCGCACCGGATTTGTCTATAACAATTCTCTTCATTGAGCAACAACTGGTGTTTTACTCTGAATATAATTTGAAAAAGGATTTTTATATCGGGACACTGACCCGAGCATCTGTGTACTTCATTCTTTTGTCTTTATTCTCATTGATATTCTCGCTGGCGTTATTAAAACGTTTTTCATGACGTATATATATGACAAACATTGAGTATTTTGCTATAAAGAGTGCTATATACCAGCCATTCTATACAAATAAATTGGATAACTCGGGGCATTATTGTTGCGTGACTAAAATACATGGACTTGCTCTCCAATGTACTACCATGTAATTGGGTTTAATTACAAGCAACCACTGGAGAAATTAAACGAGTTGAGAAGTCAATGGGTAAACTAGAAGTAACCTCTTTTAAAGTCACACGAGTTGAGGTGCTGTGAAATATGTACGTAAGTGAGGATTGCGAATGAAAATGCCATCGTCCTCGACTGTCATTTTGTTAACATTGAGCAAAATAATTCATTCACCAAAATTTTGAGAAATTTCAAGGTGTTGCTAACTTTTACAAGTGTTCAGCGTGCTAAAGCTCAGGTCCAGTCATTACTTCAACCGTGGTGTGGGTGGTCATCCAGGTCCTTTTAATCGGCATAGACGTACATACTTGTTTGATATTCCAGACATCAGCACAGCATTTCGCTCACTCGGCGAATTTTTACCCATGTAGCCTACACTGCCTTGGTCGTTGATATTCAGGCAAAATAACGTACAATGTATTTTATATTCTATGAATTCTTATTCAACGTCGTAAGCCTCAGGCTGGTGAAAACCTTCCTAGAATCCTTTCTTAAAAAATTGTTTTTATGCTCCGTTAATTTACGAAAGTTTTTGTTCCTAAGCTATAATTTGGATATTTTGCCATGATGATTGCTAAAACATGCATTAAACCTGAAGAATTTACAGCAAATTTCAATTGTCTTTATTATTGATTGATTTTGTGGACCAGGATCTGAAATGTGACGCAACACATAGTGTCACCATGCAGTCTTTGCGAATTTCGTATTCCCGGAGTAAATTCTGGGCTCTCTCTTCGTGCACGTTGCTCTTCTTTCACTTGTGTTGCGCCAACGAATCTGCTGGAAATAACGGAATGTGTCTTTGTGTTCCAGGAACTTGTTCTTTTGGAGTTGTTGACTCAGTAAATCTGTCAAACTGGTGCTTTTCCTGAGTTTAATTCTCCTCGAGTTCAGGTGCTGTTAAGGGCATTTTTTCAATTTATCTTGTGAACGTTGCCCTCATGAGAGAATATAAGTGATTTCTAAGTGCCACTAGGCGGCATATGCTTCTCCTCATCGTTGTGCCTTGGAAAATCAGCACTCATCAATGGTATCTGTAACTCATCCAGTTTAGTTAGTAAGGTTTGTGGTAAACATATTTTTGTAGGTTTACTTTGTGAACTTTCCTTCTCATGTTTCTCTTACGAGGGAGGATAATGAACTATGAAACTAATTCTTTGCGCAATATTTACGATAATATTCCTTTTGTTTTCTCACTTCACTTCGTGTTACTACGAGATGTTTACGCAACAATTTGTTTGTCAGGGGCTGCGCGAGCAGACAAAAATAAGTGGTCCTTATGATGCTCAAACGAAAACAAAAAAATCTTTTCTGACTTTCGTTGTGATCGTCGCTTTTATTTTGCTAAAATGGGGATTGAACTCTCAAAATGCACTCAATAATTTCTACGGGAAAACGATGGTAGCCAGGTTCGTAATTAACAGTAAAGTGGAAACCTGAGTAAATTAAAAATCGAAGTGCTCGCTTATGGTTCTACTTCTTTGAAGCCACCATTAACATTTGTGCAACGGGAGCATTGAAGTAACCTGGGTTATATGATAATTAGATGAAAGTAAGAGTGAGTTTGCTGTAATGTTACTATAAACCTACCAATGATTTTTTGGCATGTTTCGTACGCTACAACAGTCGTGTGGGACAAAATTTTATTGTTGATTATATAGCGATACTGAAATTGATCTTAAATTATCTGGAAGTTCCGATATCGATTCTACTGCAGTCGCTGAATCCACATCTGACTGCGCTTGCAATGCGATGAACTCCTGATTTCAATTCCTGTGGTTCTCAGATATGCGACTTTGAATTTCATGCTTAATTGGTATCAAATATTACACTAGGATTTCGATTTGCGGCGGCTCACAAATTTTCATAATAGTTGTGTCACTTCCATGCTGGTATTAATGGCTAAAAAGAACTTTGATTTATTTTTATAGTTCTGCATGTGAACATTTTACGGAGAGAACCACCCGGTGGTCCATTGACGCTGGTCTGAACACAGGATGCAGTGCGCTTTTCTTCCAAATTATCATACGTGTTCTTACGAACTTTGCGAGAGAGATTGAAATTTCTAACAGTTCCAGAATGAAGTGTACGCATACAGTCTACCAACAAAACGTTTCTCATTTGTATTTGTGAGTTTGCATAACTTGAATTCATCTAATTTTCTCATTATAAACTTGTACATCTGTAGTTGAATTAGTACAGAAAAATGTTGATCTTTTAAAATTTGAAAGTTATGTATCCATAAATTACATTGCTCAGAATTCCGACAATTAGGACATGAAATCTTCGAAACGATAGACACTTCAATGAATTGTTGCAAATTCAACCTTCGGTCATCTATAGGCCTTACTAATTTGATAATTTTGAGTCTAATCAAGAAACCTGGAAAATTCAGATTTTGCTTAAACGTGGTTTCAGTGCATGTGTGTGCTTAATTTTTAATTTGTGCAAACTTAACCCTTCCACAACCGTTGGTATAACATGTTCCACAGAAAAATCCAGAGAAACTTGGGTTATTATGTCCTGCATCAAAATAGCAATGGGACAATTAATCTGAAAATATTTCTAGGCCTAGCATCGTACCCAAGAATTTGGGATTTTTAAAACTATTTTTCAGATTTTTTTACAAACTAAGTTCTTGTACAGAATAATTCGCATTTGCGCAAAACAAAGGTCGGTAGCAAAAGGGTTAAATTGAGAATATTATGACCACGTTCACCAATAATTGCGTACATCTTAATAAATTACGCATATCGTAAGATGAAGGATACGCTGTGTATTATGAAGAAAAATAGTGGGATCTATCTTGTTGAACTTCTGAATCAAATGATCGGACGCATACTGCTGATATTCCCCAATGAAGCGTATTGGATAAATCCGCGGCGTCTATGTTGTTCAAGCATCCACGGCTCCGCTCGACTGCCTCGCGACTTAAAAACAAAATCCAGCCATCGCTTCTGCAAACAGCGACTCGTGCCATCCTAGGAGGTGAGCTGATCTACCTCCTCCTCTGTCTGTGTCTTCTCAGAGCTTTTACAGCAAGAGTTCCGAAATGTTGACGACTTTTCCTAGTTTAATTGATTACATGCTGTAATTTACTAACCTCGTATTTTTTGCTCATTCACTCACATAATACACACTGAAGTTTCAAAGTTTCATTTTCAAGTATATAATTTGTGTTTTAGTCAAACAGTTATCTCGGTTTGCCAGTCCTGTTCTGCTTTCGCTGTTCTTCCGCACTCCGCTCCCTCACGCAAAGCCCCTCCCGCCGTAGCAATTTGATTCGTCACCCCAATTACTTGGCTAGAATAATATTGGCCTTCCTCGCTCCGGCAATTCCAATGCAAATATCGAAGTATAATAGGAGCGCAAACATCGTGATTGGAACTCTATTGGTTTTGGATCTTGTTCGGTATTGGTTGGCGGTTTGGAATATGCCTCTGGTTTCCTACCAACTATTTTTCCTGTTTGCTTACTCGCTCGCTGTAAAATACTAGACATTGCATTTATGTGTTTTACTCTGGGAAGCACATCAGGGTTTGAATAGAATGAGTAAACTATAGAATTGGTTTAGCAATTCACAACACTCTCCTTTTTACAGAGGGCGATAAAGCAGAATGTTTACCAAAGCCTATTGGACTGCGAACTGCACATGCGAATAATTTATGGGCGAGCAGAGATCGATTCAGTTTCAACAAGAAAAAAATACAGAGTGCATCTTTTATTTACACCTTTGTAGTGACCATCACCAAACTGCACGTTCCTCACTGTTGACTTTCCATTGAAGCAAAGCAGTGAATCGGAGCGGTGGTGTATGTACTCAGAGCCTTGAACCAGAAGTGTTGTACTGTACATGTTCGTACGCATCTTCCATCTCCTCCTTGTGTGTGTCTGCATGTATACTCGGGAGTGCTATTTGGCTAGGATTCCAGCCAGACTATTGTGCCTCGCCTTTCAGCGATTCAGGCTGCATCTGCACTCAGCAGCTTGCCGCTTTGGTGAGAGGAATTGCGTGTATGAAATACAAACCAGGGAGGAGATGTTCAACGCAAAGTGTGATCCTTCGCTATTCAGCTTCTCAGAAAAACGCAGGTAAGTTGTGTATGTAAACGAACTTTCAATTCTTGTGCTTGGGGATGTGTTAGCAGCTATGAATTTTCGGCTTAGTTGCTTTTTGTGTTAGGCTTCTGTCCACCAGTCGTCAGTTGGTGTTAGTACTAGAGTGTTAGAGAGGAGCAGCCCGAACAGTGTTTATACTCAAACAAGCTCAAACACTCGTATGCAAACAAATGAAGTCAAACAAGCACCGAGGGAACAGAGTTTAGTTCTGCTTCGTGTCTTTTGAAGCAACAAAACAAAAAGAAACGGAGGGCTCCGTGCTTTTGGTTCACAGCTCGGTGAAAGGATATTGTTCTTTTCTCGTTAAACAAAGCAAAGTAGGTGTTTCTCAGGCATTTAAACCAGTGGCTTCGCGCTTCTTGAACTCATTTTGTAGTTCGTTTTAAGAAATTCTTGTGTTTATTTGCATCCTAAGAGTAGTGCGAGATTTCTTTTGCACAATGCCCTTGATAATTTTCATCAACGATGAAAGGAAGTCGACGATCATTCCACCAAAATGTTGCATACATTTCTTACTGCTTCATAGTGAAAAGTAGACGATATTAGTCTAACATTCGTATACGGTGTTTCGAAAATCAATCATGGAAAAAGCCAATTACCTCATTGATCATTTCGACAGAAACATTAGCAGCCACAGACACGCAGCTCGATCCGTCTTCAATTTAGTTTAAACTCCAGCATTGAAATCTGACGCAAAAGCTCCCTGAATCCTTTCGTGAGCACAGCAGACAGTTTCCTAGTAAATTGTGACAACTCGATGACGTTAATGAATAGCAAGAAAACTGATAGCTCCGAACTTGATAAAAACCAGCTGTATGACTGCAAGGCACTCTGGACACCGCGTTAGACCGGTTGTCTTGATAGGATCAGTTCAGCTTGAGCTTAGTAAAAGTTAGCGACAAAATAGTTTGGATGCTCGGTCTTTTTTGCAAGTTGCATGCACATGTTGGGTGGAAAGCATAAGTACAGGCGCTGAAGTTCGTAGAGATAACCGTGTGACCAAGGGAACTCCGTCTTCAATATTTATACATTTTAGAAAGTATTGTTAGACATGGTAGAGTTTACCAAAAAAATAGTATATTACTGTAGAGTACTTGTCTGTTTCTTTTACTCTCTGTTGTCTAGGGATGTATCGATACTTACGGTACTTGTCCATCGGTATTGATACATTATATTCGTACCAATGCTTCTCCATCTGCATTAGTATTCGGTACTGAGTGTAGATTTTTCTCCCCTCATTCCTATATATTTTTATGAGTACTCATACATCTTTGCAGAGTTCTGATATATTTTTATACGTTTCGATTTTTTGTACATGCCTGCGCTGTGAACAAAGAGAATGATTTTTTTGTTTTTTTGCTTAGTATATCGCCAAACTACACGTTCTTCACTTTTGCGATAGCCCTGCTGGTACTTGTGGGTTATCTGTCACCACTTTTAATTTATGGTTTCCTTTTGATGTTAAGGTTAGGTTAGGTTAGCTCCAGTGCCTCCAGAATAAAAGGATTGTTGTTTTGCGACAAATAAATAACTGAACCAAACCTAACCTTAACATCAGAAGGAAACCATAAATTAAAAGTGGTGACAGATAACCCACAAGTAGCGCCCTGATTATTCGTTGACTAGGAATAACCACTGTAAAGATGGCTTTTCTTTGAATACTAGCACGTTTCCTCGAGTGCCAATTTATTTCTAGAGTGTTGGTACACTTCCTAGAGCGCCAATACACCTCCTAGAGCTCCGATACACCTCCTAGAGCGCGGATACCTTTCTTTGAGTGCCGATACATTTCTTTGGGCATCGACACTATTTTTAGAATAACGATACTTTTACACAAATACTGATATTTTCCGCCAATATCGATCATTTTTCGTCGCTGAAGGTTCTTTTCCTTCACTTACGATCCTTTTCCGTCTCGTGCAGAGTTCTGTTGACCCCGAAAGTATTGTAATTATTACGCTATTTCAGATGCTATTTATTTGTTTATTTTGATTCGTGGTTGCTCACTTTGATCACCATTTGTTTATTATGATTGCTGTTTTTTAATTTACTTGAAATTTTTCAATTTGAATGCAATATTTTTTATTAGGGTCACTATTTTTCCATTAATTACTGTTTTTCCATTTTAATTGAAATTTTCTCATTTTAATTCTTTTTTATATTTTAATCACAGTTTTTTCATTTCATTTTTCCTTGTTAATTTTGATCGCTAATTACACCTTTCCATTGTCATTTGTATCGTTTTAGTAAACAATCTGTAGTTTTTCAGCTCTGTTTACATTTTTAGCAATATTTATATTTTAACAACGCCATTGATGCTTTTTCAGCAGTATATTTACTTTCTTAGCTTTATGAATTCTTATCTTTAACCACACTAATACTTTTAAGCTCAATTTACCTTCTTTCAACGCAATTTATGCATTTTTAATTCAGTATAAACGTTTTTAGTTCAATAAAAACCTCTGTAGACAATGTGTACTTTTTTAGCTCAATTTTAATTTTTAGTGCAATTCGTAATTTTCCAGCGCTGCTCAGAACTTTGACCGCTATTTATGCTTCTTCTTTGTTACAGGGGACTTTTTCCTCTTGACATGACCTTCTTTATTACAACCAACACTTGCCTCCTCACAGCAACTCATTGATCACTGCTACGTACACTGCTCTTTAATTTCACCTGTACGCACAATAGCTGACATATGTTGTACATTGGCAACTTCCGAACTTATGTATAGGCTATCACATTAATGTATCCAATGTAACTAACATTAAATTATCTCTGTCCTAGTGCCGACATTTGAATTACATCTAATATCAAAGTATCGCTAAGGTATGACACAAACCTGTTATCTTCGCAAACCTGTTACCCTAGAATATGTTCAAGTTACAGTAAATTAATTCTTAGAGCTGTCGGGTATATATATACATAATCCTCTACTTTTCTAATAATTTACTCCTTTGTTTACTTTTTCATCTCTCAAATGAGACTGCGAGATTCAAGTTCACTCATCTTGGTTCTTGAAGTTTTTGAATAAAGCAAAAAAGCTTAAAATTATTGCTAAGAGCACGTCAAGAGGTTAGACTTTTACACAAGGCTAACCGTCGGATATCGTGTTGTAAGTTCGCATCGATGCCTGTGTTTCGTGCCTCAAAGAACACTATGTTTGAGAAGCAATCCGGCTGATTGCCTACCGAGGGTGTTCATGTGAGTCATTATATGTCCATTGAGGTTAGTGCGCAGAAATGAGTACGATATTATGTGTACCTGGGCGAGCCTTTTTGTGATGGATGATCAGTTTGCGTGACTTCCGCCACGGCGGTAGGCAACACTTTCTTCTTTTGTTTACCCAGCTATATGAACATCATACTTACACCTTTAAAGGCCGTTAAGTGGTTACGCATTCTTATTTCTAAGTCCTTATTTTCCTCATTTTCATCTGCATCCTCATTTCTCCACGATCGTTTACTCCATCATGGTAGTTAAGGAATACAGCTGTAACATTTGAGGTCATTCTGCAGGCCAGTGGTGCTTGCTTGGCTCGTGTGACAAAAATAAATAAGACCTTCTCGGAGTATAGTGGGAACTCGACCTAAAACGCATTCGGGTTATCATGTTTACTTTTTTTGTGGGCAGAATTATGTTTACGAGCTTCTTAATCTGTGAAGACTGTAATTAGCAGGAACTGTCCACGACAATTTTTCTTTAATCGCTTCGGGAAACTAAAACGTAGAGTTTAGGGTATAACTAATTACCGTCTCCCCTGCTAAATCATTCCTAAGCCTGAGAGATACTCGTAAACCATTTATATTCCTGCGCTGAATACACCTCTTTGAGCCACGAATAAATCTTATTACGACACGCAAGTAGGCGTTACTTACCTCTGCCCCCACACGGTGGACTAGCACACCCTGCAATGTTGTTTGACACATTACACACGTCACGCTAACACACGTCACGCTGATACACGTCACGCTGATACACGTCACGCTGATACACGTCACGCTGATACACGTCACGCTGAT
>VCRD01001034.1:38284-60487 GCA_006783055.1 Trinorchestia longiramus | reverse complement strand
ACACGTCACGCTTGACACACGTCACGCTTGACACACGTCACGCTTGACACACGTCACGCTTGACACACGTCACGCTTGACACACGTCACGCTTGACACACGTCACGCTTGACACACGTCACGCTTGACACACGTCACGCTAATCAAGTAGACATAGCACAGCTCGCCATTTCAGCACCTGGAATATTAACAGATCAAAGTATCGACTGGATCAAGTTGACCTGGATGTCAAAAAGTATTTAAATCCTCCACATAAAATGTTCTTAGAAACGTTCAGCAAGCCAGTGATCCATTTTCAATTCTGGTAGAAACGACGATAGAATTAGAATTCGAAGAATTTTCGAAATGTAAGTACTATTATTTTCATTTAAAGTGTTTTTGCATTTCCTAGATAGAATATTGAGGACGATCTTCATTACCAACATTATTCAAACAAACTGCATCTATTCTTTTCTTCAGATTTAGGAAAATGACCGCAGTACGGGCACCAGTTTCTATTAAGCTCAAATGCTAAACTTCCACGTATCAAGAAACCGAAATTAGAAACTAAGAAAAAATTCTCAAAATCTTGCGCATAGTCAAACTCACGCCAGCTGAGAACTACCACGGAGCGTTTTACTTTAGGCGATTTAATTTCTTTTTCTTCTTCTTCTTCTTGCAGACCCAGATTGCCTAAATTGGTGATAGACGATCGCCGGTTGCGCGTTAAGGGTTTATTGGAGTCAATTAAATTTGATGCGCATCTTAAGGGGAAGATCGAGGCCTTGTTTTCTCTCATCTAATCGCACAGGAACAACAACAATAAATACGCAGCATGGGATTAAAGTGACGAGGACTTTCGTCTGATGAAAACCACGATAATTATGCGTCTGAAGAGAGATGTGCCGGGAAAATATTTAGTAATGACTGTGTGGTCAGGGACGCATGCAGTATGGGATTAAGAAAAATTAGTAGTAATCTTGCATAGCTAGTAAAATATTTGCTGGATAAACGACTTCGATAAATGCCAGTCCTGTGATGAGAGCGAGAGCAATTCTTGCTACAAAATCGAGGGAAAAATCAGGATGAGCAGGAACTTCAACAGGTTTTTTTTACTTGGAAATGCTAACTTGAAAGATGGAGTAATCTTCCACGACATTGATTGTAAATGACAGGATATTCATGAGATGATGAACAGGAAATTGTAAAATACGAACTAGGGATTATATTGAATAGCTTTGCTTGGAATGTGCATGCCCATAAATTACTCGTACGGGGTATTTTTTTGTTTGTATATTTTTCTAACTCAGGTCTTATTTTCAGGTTTTACGAGTTGTTGGTGTAATTGTTATTAGTTGTTGGTGTCAGGTGTCAGGTGTCAGTTGTCAGTGTCAGTTGTGTCAGTTGTCAGTTGTGTCAGTTGTCAGTTGTGTCAGTTGTGTCAGTTGTCAGTTGTGTCAGTTGTCAGTTGTGTCAGGTGTCAGTTGTGTCAGGTGTCAGTTGTGTCAGTTGTCAGGTGTCAGGTGTCAGTTGTCAGGTAGTTGTCAGTTGTCAGTTTTTGGTACAGTTGTTGTTCCGATGTATGAAAACACAGATGATGTCCGAAAAAAGTATACAAGAGTTTGTATCAAGTATGCTACAAAAACTGCAACTTAAAACGTTTTCAAGCCCATTGAACAAGATTGCTGTCAAATACCTCAGGAATGTTTTATGCTTTTATTAATTCTATTTCTTTGTGTTGTTGAGAATGTGTGGACCAGAATGGCCGTTAGCTTAAAAATAGATGTTAGTAAAGCCTTCAAAAAGTCTAACTATAATGAACTCTGCTCAATATAAATTAATCAGCTTGTTTAAGCACTTTTTAAGAGTTAAAAATCATTTCAGTTTTGTCTATAGTTAATATTACCTCTTGGGAAAAATGTTTGTATAAAAAATATTGTCTCTTCAGATATTCAAGGTGTATATGCATTTCATTGCAATGCCCGGTATATTGTTACGTGAAAATATGTCAATATATATATATAGATCTATATAGATAAAAAATATATTTGTAGATTTGTATAAAAAAATACATGAAGATTTAATTGATATAGAAATATGATCCAGTAGCATGGCTGGTCTGGATCTTTGAGTCGTAAAATTTTATTCTTCGGAACAACATCGGCAGATGAAAGACTAAGAAATGAGTAATGCCTTCATATATGCGGGTAGTCATGTGGCTTGTCTCACAAAGTCTCGACGGATTTTTGTAAACAACTACATAAATTTAAGTCTGAGGGTCAACGTATTTATTACTGGCTTTAAGTAAGTAAGAAAAAAACACGAGCAGCCCACTCAACCCGCCAAGTTTCGGTCATTTCTTGCCGCTGTATCATGGTTACGATCAAGAGAGTTGAAAAATAGAGATTTTTCTGGAAGGCTCTTGTCTGGACACTGTTTGACAGACGGAGACAGCTCTCTCAATAAAATTGTAGTCTAAAATGGTGTACGGGTACTAACAGAACTCGTAGCTTCTTAGAAACTATGTGTCTAATTTACTGAGGAATGCTAAATGTGGACTGCGAGTTGCACAGGTCGAAGCATCGATTTCTATTTTACTGCTGAACACTCAGATCCAAACATTAAAACGTAAAGGAAAATTCATGGTTAGTTTTTCTTTTCGATGCCAGAAACCAGACGAGATAATTTTCAGCAAATTAAATTTCTTGTCGTAGGTGATTGATGAAAGTCGCCTCAGTCTTGTGGCGGTTATCCATGAAGAATAAGGCAATGGTGCTTCGACTGTAATTTCGAAAAAGAATGTCTTGTACCCCGTCATATTAAAACCTGTAATTGAAAAATGAGCTGTTAGTAGTTCGTTAACCTTCAGCTCTACATAGATATCCAGTGTCACTCTAAGAAGTGGGTTTCAAAACTCTATAAATAAACTAGTAAAGATTCGGAAAAAATTCTGGTATGGCTTACAATTGTATTTGAGTAAACAAACGAATAAAAGTAGCTAATGCTGCACACTGTAGCTGCACTTCGGTCACACAAATAGTCAGTGGTAAGGAGGCGCTTTCTGGAAGTATTAAATCTATAATATCGTCAAATGGTCTAAACATAAGTCAAATTAATTCTTGAATCTTTTAATCACAACATAACACATTAAAATGCCTCAATATTCCTTATTATTCAATTCTCAAAGACGCAAGACACAATATCACAAATAAGTAATAAGTTAAAACGGAAAAAATCAAGGTTTCCGATAGCAAAATGTGTCGCGCAAATAATATATTTTTTGTCCCCATTCGTGTGACGTTAGAACGTATTTTTATGAATCTCATGTTTTCTACGCTGCTTCTGACAAACTCGTGATAAAAACACTTCCGTCCGACTGATCTGACAGGGGACTAAAAGCGTGACCTAACATTGTATGTATTGACTAGGCTCCACTGGCACTGCTGTCCCTTGAACATTTGTCTCAGGTGGAGGAATAGGAGGTACACAATTGATGTTGTTTCAGTCGCAACCAATTCCTCCACCTTAAAGTTACCTCAGAACTGGAGTATGTTAATTCAGAGATATCTGATGCAGTGCAGCTGCGTTTATAAAGTATGAGAATTCTACGTAAAATTTAGGGAAATTATCGAATATGTGATCTGATATAGAGTTTAGAATGAGCTGGTAACATTTATGAATGGGGCTCAAATAGGAAATAATTATAATAAGCTCTTAAAAAATATTTGTAGGAGGATAAAGCTCTGTTCTTAACTCTCCCTTAATGAATTTTAACGCCAACTGCGAGTCTGTTTCCTAGTGACTGTTAACTGCGCTCTCGTAACTAACTTTTCTTTTAATTTAATGCAGATGAATTACTGTACAGTGAAGCCTTCAAGTAATTAAATAACGCTACAAGTCAAAACAAAAAACAAGTTCCATAAGGCTTATCGCTGTTTGTGACAAAACTATTTTTATTTTTATTTCTCCAACAAAACTGTTGCCAAAGTCTCGCGACATTGGGCTCATGCGCGACTCAGGCGCAGCTCTTCGAATTCTCCTGATACTTGCGGGTTCCTTGCTTGCAGCAGCTCAACTAACGTGAATGTTATAAAAATCGCTGTGATTATGGTTGGTTAGGGCAGTGATTTCTAATCACACGTGTAAAACTCGTACCTATATTCACATCTTCAAGAAAACGTGGTATATGAAGCATCACTATTCCGTAAAAAACACTGATGTTTTCTGACTTATGTTAGCTCGCAATACCGTACTTAATTTAGCTTTATAATTAATGCACCTTTTTTATTAATGATACATATTGACAGCGATAAATCGACCAAAACAGAGAGCAAATACTATTGTTGCGAGATGTTTAATTACAGACAAATAGATAAGCAAAATTTTCGCCTCGTCTTAGTACTGTAAATTTTCTAATATTAAATCGTAATTTCTGTTTGTTGCAGTCGATTGCATTATGTTACTGAAAAAGCAGTTGTTCAAAAGCTGTAAAATAAAGAAAAAATGATTAAAGAAACATTTATTTTAGTGAGAGAGCTCTGAAAACCAATGCTTTCTATTTGGAAGACTCTTGCACAGACCTGCTCAATATTTTCCATCACTAAAGATGTGTGTAGCTGTTCCATGAAACTTTTTCAGCCTAAGGATGATTATTTTTTTGAGTTTTTCTTCCTCGGAAGTTTTTCATTTGCAATGTGGATAGATAACTTGAGCAAATGATGTAAAACATTTATTGAATTCCCTTGACTGCACGCTAACTGAATGGCGATAATGTAAATTTTTTTCTTACTATACATAATTAAATGCGTGTTTTTAAAATCTTTAAATCGTGCACAAGAACAATGTGTGCACTCTTGTGTGTATAACACCACATAAAAATTTCTGAGTACCTGCATCACATGCAAGTGCGTGAATACACGCTGTGTGTTTGTGACAACCCTCCTCAACGTGGTGGCAGCAGCGCGTAAATAAAGCTCCATGTTCTGGGAATCTCTAAGATTTTATCTCCCTCACAGCGAACTATTCACTGCTGTACACCTTTCATTCATGCATGCATTCAGAATTTATACATAGACGCGGAGAAAAAGCAAGAAAAAGATTGCGACCTCATCCTTTCGAAGCTGTCCCTTTTTAAGTTGTTCTTTTAGTTCAGCGCAGGGTGCAGACCACTGACTCCATTGTGCGTTGTTCCCTGCGTACGTCAGGGGAGATTCTCTCTTGTTTTAGAGTCGTACCAGAAAAAAGAGAGGCAAAACTTTTAAGCCATTCGGCAGGTATTGTTCAAATAGCGACAGAGACCTCAGACAACCGAGCCAGGGCAGTTATTTTCCTGATGAATGTTTCGTGGAGAGGAGCACAGGCGGCGCATATCTTTTACCTTCCAAATTCATCGATAGACTCGACACTCTGCGCACTTTTTACGTGTTTTGTGGTCGTGCAGTCTCTTTTAACGCCCATGTAGGAAAATAGTTATTACTTTTTACGTGGGCACTCAATCTCGGAAGGATGATAGGCCATAATTTTACAACACAGTTTTTGTTCGATTTCGTTGTTAGAGTGGACAGTAGTGTCAATATCATTTCTTTTGTCGTACGCCTTTGATATCTAAGGCAAGTGAAACTCTCAAAGTTTCCAGTTTTGTAGTTTTAGCTGTAATTTTTCGTTTTTTGATGTATATCATTTAAATGTTGTCCACATAGGATCATTTTTTTCAGTTATGCGAGGTTATTGCGAAGTTTATAAACGTGATGGCAATATTTCATAACTCGAGAGTGGAAATATACCCCACTAATAAAAGTGACGTTTGATATCCATTCATTTTAGGAGTTTTATAGCAGTCCTTAGCTAGTGTGAGATCAATGGGGCGAAAACAGCTTACTTGCTTCGATGGAAGAACTGTTACGATGCAACTGGAACTTCGGATTGGATGTTGTACTTCACTTTATTTCTTTTTCGGGCACCTGATCTTTTACACTCAAAATGGCATACTCTTAGTCTCTTTAAATACCATGAAATGGATATTTCACAGCGGGGAAAAACTTGTCAAATGACTAAGTCTTGTTATGAAGTTCGACCAAGCCGTCATTTTAAAAAAGTTTACAGTTTTCTTTTCAGAAAAACTTGATCATGACACTGTCATTGTCTCAGCTCGTTCAAGTCATGCGCGCTTCGCTGAAGATGAGCCCTAGCATTCATACACACCGGCACGACTGTGACCAGTACTCTTACAGCTCGTATGTTACGCTTAGAGTCGAACCTTGTGCTACATCTGTACTGTAACAGTCGTACTCATCTGTACGGCGGTATAAGAGATCAAGCAAAAGAAGAGTGTAAGAGACTAAGAGGTGTCACAGCTTTTTGGGTTCCTAAACATTCATTGCATCTTATGCTAGTGCATTTGTTATGGCATGTTTTGCTGAATTAATGCTGTTCTTCGCCAATTGATCCATGCCTTTGCAAATTTCTGGAAAATATTTCTCCTATTTTTCCTTTCAAAAAAATTCAACCTGATCTTGTAAGCAACTCTTTGTATCTCAAGACCTCGAGAATTTGACTATGCATTGATGAAAATGTTTATTCAGTGCTATGTTCTTCGCTGAAAGGAAATTTTCAGTAAACAAGGGAATAAAAGGATAGGTTAACAAGGACGAAACCCTGTAACTCTTTTACTACAACTGGTTCACTCAAACTGTTCCAATGGAATGGGTCCGATGCAGCGGGTCCTATACAACGGGTCTGATGCAACGGGTCTGATGCAACGGGTCCGATGCAACGGGTCCGATGCAGCGGGTCCGATACAACGGGTCCGATACAACGGGTCCGATACAACGGGTCCTATACAACGGGTCTGATGCAACGGGTCTGATGCAACGGGTCTGATGCAACGGGTCTGATGCAACGGGTCTGATGCAGCGGGTTCGATGCAACGGGTCCGATGCAGCGGGTTCGATGCAGCGAGTCCGTTCTCTGCACCCAGAATTTACAAACAGTTCATGCTCTCGAGCGGCAATGCTGCACCTCAGCGCTCAGATGTTTGTTGCCTTCACATTCGGATAAAAAAGATAAAATTGCCATGTAAATAAAGCGCACGGTGGCTGGCCGACATGGTTTGGTGTTTCAATTATTGGAAAGCACGGCGAGCATTTTTTTGAAATCGGTGAACGTGAGTGAGTTTTTGCACAGTCTTGCATGGATTCGTTTAGTGTAGAATCTACACTGTAGATCAACGTAGATTTTGCTGCGGAATAAAGGTTGTGGTCGACACTAAGGGTTTCTGTACAACCTTTGTGAAGCGACATGCCGTTTTTGATAAAGTTAAGCCAAATTTCATGAACTCTATGACCCTCGGGATTTCGAGGCTTCTTCTGCATGAGGGTGAATGGTAAATAAATACGCATTTGAAGCATTCATACAGTCGAGAATACTTCTGGAAAATAACTAAACTTGTAAAAGAATTCCTTCAAAATAAGCCCATACGTCTTTCGTTGGCATCAGCTGGAAATCGTACAAGATTTCCATAGCATTTCTGCTTCCACAATCTCATATAGTTGATATCATTGACTTTGTTTGATGTGAGCGATAGAGAGGACTATCTGTATGTCCTCTTCACATGTTGAACAATTATACTGATTACGTTATCGAGTTCTTTATATTCTTCATTATGGTGCTATACAAGCATCAAAATGATAAGTTTTTTATGTTATCTACCCGAATTCGATGCATCAATATTAATTTTACATTTCTTTAATAATTTATCAGACAATTAGCAACATATTCACTTCGATTTGTGTTTCAATTCTTTAAATAACATTTTCGTTATAATACGCTAGTGTTTCATCATCATAATCTTTGTTTTTGGTAATTTTTTCCCCTTTGTGAGACTATCATCTATTGAACTACGAAGGCTGGAGCTCTCAGGCGCGACCTAGTGGCTGACTACACTTTTTAAGTGAGCACAGCTAGCAGTCGCAGTATTAAATCTTCTGTCAACAAACCCAAGCGAGCTAAGAAATAATTTAGTAGATGCCAGCACATAATCAAAATACGCTCCCATGTAGGCGAGATGTATTTGCCTGCCGTAGTATTTATATTTGCTCGCATAAACTCGTGTTGTTCCTTGTTTGCCAACAGAGTGGAGATCCCATGGAATACAATAATATAATAGTATTCCTCCATGCAGGTGCCTAACAGTGATATGTCCAACTAACTGTGCGTCAGAAATACAGCCGATCTGGTTATCAGTAGCCACAGCACTAGCGACTCATTTTTTGTATGAAAATATTTCATCATTCACTCGTTATTTGTATGGAATTTATAACTCTTGGAGAGTTACGACGTTTTTCTGCAATATATTTGGTGTTATATGATTTTTCTTGATGGTTCATCGAATAAATGAAAACAACCGAGCAACTACCGAGCTAAATTTAACGTTGCAGGTTCGAGTGTTGCTCTATTATCTTGCTGTTAAAAAGCAACTGTAATTTTTGCTCGTTTTCTCATATTCTTTCTTTGCTAAGCTTGTATTCTCAAATTCTGAATCAGGAGTTGCATGCTTGATAACCTCAGCGACGTTACAGAGAATAACATCATTCATTTATCTATGATATTAAACGCAATAGTCGACGCCATTTCCTTCTTCGATGAGTGCAACAATTTTTACGTAGTTCAGATTTTACTTTCATTTAAAATGCGAACTAAACCGAAGCTACAAGCTCTCTGACTCTTTGTAGTGCTTGTTCTTCAAACGAAGCTTCACAGAGTAGCCTGAATTTACCATTCACAAGGTATTGCCGAGACTCTGCTGCGGATGCTGTGCACGTGTGGAACTTTGTGGTCGTATCTAAATATGTAAATAAAGTTGCTCCGTTCTCTGCGCTTCCTCCTACCTTCCTTGCTTCCTGTGTTTGCCATAGAAATGGTATTGTTGTGTAAATAACGTTTCTGATTCATATCGTGTACGTATGGTATCTTCTTCTCTTCAGTTGAGTGGACTTAGGTCCAGCTTATTCTTTTACTTGACGCCCGCAGAACTCGATAGGATGGTAAAAGTAAATTCAAATTTTCACGCTAAGCGCCGATCTAGAGACCACAAGGAAATCTTACGTTTCAACACATGGTCTCACAGAAATTTATCGTTTTCCCGTGTATTTTTACGAAAAACGTTTCATGATTACCTAACTTTTAACATGCTGCACCATTTTTCAAACGGCTCTTTCTTATGAAATGAACTGAACAGCTCATTCCTATTGCCTTATTCTATTCTAGTTGTGTATTTTGCGTTTTATGTAACCTGAGCAGTAATTACACTAGAGAGATAGTAATATAGTTTTTATAGTAATAAAGTAACAACAGGTATGGGATCAAGAAGTACCATGCTGTGCGAGAGCGCAAATTACACATCTTACCGATTTCATTCCTGGTGTTTATCAAAATCGCCCCTTCTGACACTACAAACAAAGATCTTCTTTGTTCCCACGACTCGCTTAACTTTCATCACTGAGACCATCAGTTGTCTCACTGTTTCTTCGTCAATCACGACTTTGTTTTGAAACCCTCATTCTTTGAAGTAAGACAGCATTATCGAAAAAAATGGAGCTTGAGATATGTAAGTCAAGAATTTGTTGCGCATGTGTGCAATCAGTGCGTAATTAGCCAGGATTCCGACAAGTTTTGCTACATAGGCAACTGCTCCTGCACAGATTTGGAAAAATGTCGCACCGACATCATTTTGAGACTACTGTCCTTTGGAAATGGAGAACTAAGACTACCGACTGCTGGTACCAGATTCTTAGTTAGCCGATTCATGTGAAAATGATTTTTCCACCCAGCTGCGCGTACATTTTGGACATCCACTTAGTTTTGTTTGTTGTGGGTCTTCCATAATGGTCATCACTTTCAGCCCTTTCTCTATCACACTGAAAATGTTTGTATTCGTAATAAAATCTGATACACGACATATGAACGGGCCCCTATGCAGTTTTTGTTGTTTAATTAAAGAGTATTATCGTACGTTTCATGTTGTTTTTGACGGGTTTGATAAAAATTCTAAGCTTAGTTTTGTCTACCGCAACGACAATACGTTGAGGTAGAACATTCATTAAAAATGTAGTCAAGTTATCTATAGGGGGTTGAAAAGAGCAGCTCAAACTTAGCACGATCTTGAGTTAACCTGTAACGAGCTTGTTCGTTCCATGATTATCCGCTTTGAAATTGTTATTCCAGTTTTAATCAAACTTCTTAAATCAAGCGTCAGAAACTTTAGTATTGCTTATGCATTCAGCTGAATCGTTCTTGGAGTTATGACCCTTCTGCGACGTGCTACATGTGCTCAATTCGGAGAATTTTGAATTGAGTATTTTACCACTGCAAACAAAGTTGTTCTCGAAATCACATTACGATCGCGGAGTGCAGGTATTGCTGGAATCTAAAGCTATGAGCCAATTTCCAATTTGTCTCCCAAGTCAATGAAAACGAGAGGTATAAGCAAAAAACTTTGTCACTTTTTAATAGCGTTGAGATTGAAGGCGACTTTGCACGTTAATGTCCTGCCACTGAGCTCTGCCGACATGAAGTAGTCATGCTGGCATGGGTGAAAATAAAATGCTGACCAAGAAGCGTGAAATGAAAGGACAGGCCAAGCAACAACGGCATTCTGAACTCGCGGTTAGGAACAGCTGGAGTGCTCAGGGTTTGGAAGCGTGAAGAGACGATGAAACATCTTGATGAAGACACGGGGAGATGAAATTTGAAGAGATCTGTGCGACAGGGCGGGAAGAGTATCAGAAAAAGACGGCAGGGACTTGCTCGAAGCAGGCCCAGAGGCTTCCGTTGAGGCATGAAGTGAATTAGATTGGTTGCCGGCATGGAAAATTGGAACCTCGAACCTGGAATTGCTTGTCTGCATCAAGACACGTCGACTTGGAACTGGAAAGAACGATTGGTCGCCAGACCATCTTTGGAGTAAAAATCTCCTGAGATTAGTGAAAAAACTAACAAAAAATATTTTTTCCACTAAATGCTATCACTGTTTGAGAGTGTTCCATAAACTAGACTAGATTTTTACTGATGAGGTCGTATATGTGTCCGAAGTCAACAAATAGCATAGTGATCTATTGTATTTTGTTAATTGTATCAATAACTGCGTAAAGCAATATTAAAAAAAACTACATTATTCGCTCACTTCTTAATGTTGGTCCATTTCAAAACGTTCAACACTGCTTCCAATTTCCATCCGATTCGAGTGACCCGAAAGCAACCACGAAAAATAGTCCCTCGACGTCGAGTCTGCCACCCAAAACCTTCGATGTAGCACCGTGGATTTAATCATAAAATGTGGAGATCTTCAGGGTCCTGGCGAATGGAAAGGAAGGGTCCTAGCCCTCCCTTCGACCGGGTGGTGTTCTGTCTCCCCTAGCTGCATGGCGTGCGTGTCCAGTCAATGGCAAGCGTTCAGAAAGACTAATCCAATTTAGCGCGAGGGACGCGAATCATGGAAGGGGTCGATGAAGACAACACAAAAAATGGTTACGGCAAAGGAGAGCATTATGTGCGTGCGTCCTGCGATCATTATTGGCAATGTGAGAACGACGCTGAGTCTTGCTACACTGGGGTGGGCTTAGTCGGGCTGGTCGCGGTCTCACCACTTGAGCTGCAGAGGTGCAAGGTTTGTGGTGAACAGATACGCAAGAAGTTACGCGAATTCTCCGGTGATAATACGACCTATGCACACATCCTAATACGACCTATGCACACATCCTAATACGACCTATGCATACATCTGCCTGCTCCAATTTTGAACTTGGCCAATCTATAACTTACAGGTTGCGCAGCGTAAAAGATGTTTTAGTGAATTTGTTTGTTACTTGATCGGAAATTCAGAAAAGAACTAAAAGTTTAAGGACTTTTTCCTTAATTTTTTGAAATTTATCTACCATAAGGCTATGGCAAAATTATAAACTAATTCATGTGGAACCCTTTGACATAATACACGTGAACGTTACGCTAACCAGCACTACTCGGAGTCTGATGCACATTTTCTCCCTTCTAAAAGAAGTTTAACACGACGCAGATTGTAGTAATACAGTACTAGAGCACAATAGAAAACTAGAAAGACGTTTCGAGTCACCCACAACACCATTATAAAGCACCAATAGCATTTGCTGAGGGAGAAGGCCCAGAAGTGAAGATAAAAGCACCAGCCTAACCGTAATAACAGTAACAACAACAGTAACAACTACCGTCCTTTGTTCTGAGGCGTGAAGTGCTGAGCCCGTTCACGTCAACTATATTTTGTTCAGAGTGTCATTATGATTCAGTTATATAGTTGCTATGAAGTGATGCATCCTACTCATACTTTAATAGTTGCTCTAAAAAATATTTTGAATAGTGGGAACATACGTAAAATGAACTACGAAAGATAGCAACTTTAAAAAGAGGGCTGACGTGGATGCGAAGGAAGTCCACGTGGAATTTTCCTTGTTCTGAGCTGCCATTGGTCTGTTTGAAGAGATTTCATGTCGTATTTAAGAGAATATTAATTTACATCTATTGTGGTAAAAAATTATTGCAAGTAACGACAAATCCTCGAAAAGAATTATTTTTAGCGCAATATATTCTTGTTTCAAGAAATTATGATAAAGCAGATTGTATGAGATGGGCATTGGCAAAAGCAAAAACTGTCAACTTCTGCTACCAGCCACGACCAGATGAAGATGCTCTTTCTTGTCAAACAGTTCATTTGCTGTCACTGACTGCGAAAAACGGAAATGATATTTCTATGTTACTCGCCTGGTATCTAAGGGAATGAAGTGCATCAAGCATTTGTTACGCACGAAGCTAAGCTCAAGCGAATTTACACATGCCTTTGCCTTGGGTAAAAAAATTTCTAAGAGACGACCCGAGATCTTCCCAACTTCCCCGTGAAAATTGCAAGATTCTATCGATTGGCTCCAAATTTGTCATCAAGAAGATTAGGAGCGCTTGAGTGGAGCTGTGGAAACTCGGATATTTTGGTATCACCGTCCTCATCATAAATCACAAATGCTTTAGGAGTTTTCATTTCATTACCTCCGGAAGAATTATTTGTACTTTTATTCAGTCAATGCATGTGCAAGCGACTGATAAAACTGATTACTTCCTTGCAGTATATTTGATTTACTCCTCATATTAGGGGTAGTGTTTTGTTGGCAATGGAAAACTCGACTTGATTTGTAAACTTTTCTTCAACATTTAACGTTGCTGGATTGTCTCACTGAACACCTCTTATCAAGTTCAAGTTCTTGTTAAGTTCTGAGTCCATCATTTTCTGTTTAGCTGTTTTTATGGATGACAGAAGCGGTTTATGATTTCGTAAATCTTATATACGTTTGTTTAGTGGCACATACTAGAGAAATTTTACTCCTAAGTGCACCTTAAAACACAGTTTCGTGAATGTCTTGGTTAAGCACAAGCGAACTGTTGTTCTCGCTTTACATTCGTACGGTTCTCGAGCCAAGTTCTTCTTGTTCGTTATCTTGATGTCGAGGAGAGCATTTCTTTCTGTTTCTGTCTACAGCAGCGGTTGTTTTTGCAGCGCCGGTCGCGGTTGCTTTTCTAGCTACAACATCAACAGGAAAAATAAGCAAAGAAATAATGAGGAGGCTATACTGAGTATTTTGGGGGTAGAGGTGCTAGTCCGAAGCCGAGACCAGGGAGCTCCTCAAGACAGATGACGCCCAGATAAACACGGCAAGAAATTCTTAGGATGAATTGCCGGCCGCTCAAGAGAAGAGTATATAGTCTTCATTGCTGAATTGAAGTCTCGAGCACTTGTGGACTTTGAAGAGATGGAAGATTCACGTATTGCTCGGTGAAAGGCTTTCCTCGAGTGTAGTGTATATGCTAGGAGCTGATGAAATCTCATGTTAATTTGACAGCTTAACGTAGAACAAGACCTTGGCTGTTTGGAGATAAAGAGTAACGCATATGTTCATAGAAATATGAACAAATGTGTTGCTGCGTGATGTGAGAAGAGACATTTTGCTGTCGCTGTTTGCTTGAGTATAATAAAAGAGCTCAAGATTAGGCAATACGGTAAGCGTTTTTGTTGACTTATCATTAGTATTTGATTGGCCTCAACGAGGCTTCTGTTTGATTTTCTTCGACAAACCGAGCTAACTACCTCTCGGGGTGTGTCTTTTGACCAAGACAGACTTCATTGTATGTTCCTAACTCTAAGGACTCGACAGATTTGATACACGGTAAAGAGAAGCGATCAGTCGCTGTTGTCGATAAGCTTCTAATTAGCGGTAAATAGGTCCTAATTTAGCTGTAATGAGCCGGCAAAAGAAGCCGCCATAATGAGACCTCTTTTAGAAGACACGGTGTCTCGCGACGCTGTTCTGGCTGAGAAAAGTGACGGGTGTCTTCACTTAGAAGCTGTCGTAATGAGAGCCTCCGAGTTAACTGAACTTTAGTGAACACTGGGTGTGAATTCGTAAGATACTTGCTACAAAAACGTAGCTCCTAAGGTGAGAACTTTACAAATACTTTTAAGGTGCTTGCTAAGATCACACGCTGACCGCCTTATCATTATTCTTCGTTGTCGTATGTCTTACTAGTTAATCCAGCTTTAATGTTAATGCTCAGGATTGTCCCGACCCTTCTTGCTTGTTAAGCAGTGAGCGTACTGAGTTGGGAGTATACATATTTTTAAAGTATTCGGTTGATATGTGCTAAAACTTGGTGAGATTCAAACTCAAACAACCTGCGGCTTTTCCAAAAATATTGTATACTCTACCATTTTTGTTATTTTACGTTATGGATTCAAAATTAACCATTTTATTAGTTTCCTTATTATCTTTCTCTAGCTTTCATTCCAGTCGGTTGTTCAATGAAGCATCTGTATGCGTACTATACACTAACTTATTGAGGGTCAGAGCTGTAGCTGTCATGGACACTACAGCCCTGCGATACCCCATTGTGTTGAGCTCGGACAATAGCCTTCTTAAACTTGCGCTTAGAACCTCTTCGATCGCTTTGGTCTGGTAGCTGGCTAACAATGAGAGCCTTCTCTTTGCGTGAGCGAGCACCATTAATAATTCCGTGCTGTCCCATGCAGCCACAAAATCTATCCGAGTCTTTCTGGCCCCATCATGGGAGCGGAGATGAGGAGCTCCTGCGATGTAAATATCCCCGACTGCCGGCAGGTCTGGTCTTCATGGAAAAGATAGCAGTGGTGCGTGCATCACGTACTATGTTTTCTTCTTTTTGTTAATGGTGGTAATTTTTTATTTTCTTCTTCCCATGCCGCCACTCAATATGCAAGTGCTTGCGCCGAGCTCCAGAGCGTTCGTATAATGTACGTTGATGATATTCTAATGCAGAAAATATGAGATTGCCTGTGCAATACCACAGCCTGTGTGTTAAATGCGCTGTAGGATTGCATTCAATAGACCAATGGTGCTGATGAATCTAGTTATAAGTGTTCGTAAAAGGTACCACATGTTTAATCTCGAGTTAAATTATGATAGACAACAATTCATACGTTTGATAATAGATGATGAGGATTATTGAAGTATTTTTGAACAGTGTTGAGAATTTGTTTTTTATATAAACGATATGATATGATCCTCCAGGGATAAGCTGGATTTTTAATCTTTCGCCACTATTTACATAATATTTTTGCATGCTCCCATATTCTAACATGGGCCTTGGATATTCTCAGTCAATGTTCACATTGGGATTTCCGGAATAATTTTTTCACAGTTTAAACCCTATAATAAATTCCATGAACTTAATCTTTGGGCACTGTTTTATTTTCGGAGTAGGTATGTTTTATTTGAACTCTAGCGTGCATTTGTAGCTCCGTACTTTACATTGACCTGTGTGTTTACATTGGAATTTTGTGTATTGTACTTATTTTACGCTCTTTTCTGAAGAGTGATTACATTTTTTGTTAGAAGCAGCAGATGTTTTACTTGTACGTTTGGTACTGTTAGATTTCTCCTATGAACCGTGAATGATGAATTACTTCTTTCTTCTTCAATGACAGTGCTATGGTCAAATACCGTCAAATATCAACTTACCAATGACCGGAATGAACAAAAAAATTCTCTTTTTTATTGTATCAAATTGCCTCTAATGTGCAAATCGTACGGAATAAACTGACATTTCCATATTAGAATGAACACGTATTTAGATTCCAATTTTTTCAGAGGTAAAATTTTGAAATTCTCCTTGAAGCATAACTTCTACTGAGACAACTCGACGAGTTAAACTTCACGTATGTCGAGAGACAGACACGTTTCTGGCTTGAGTTTATTTTCATTTCTTTGATGTGCATTTTGAATGAAAACTCGTTCGTTCAATTACTTCAGTGAGTGTAGAAGATATCTTTATGTAGGTAAAGCACCTTCCAGTAATGAGTGAGTGATGTACAGGATCCTATTTACAATTCACGATGCCGTGGTATTGTAACTCAAGTTTCGTTCTGAATTACTGATGGGCCGCGAATGTCATTGAGTATCATACGCTTGCAACAACTGTGGAACTGTTAACTTTTTAAATGGCAGAGCAATTGTGTGAACATGGCAGTATGTATGAATTATTGCATGAACTTGTCCATTGTCTTTGATATATTTGATGTCAAAAATTGTCTTGTTAGATTACTATTTTCTTCGCCAGCTTGGAAGAGTCTTGTGACATGTGTACCAATTGAATGCTTAATGACCAAAGAACTTGTATTCGTAGTATCCATGTTTACCACTGTTATATATTTCATTCGATGAACTGATGAAATTCCTTCATCTGTTCTGTGCTTTTAATTCATTCTATAATTTAACTTAACATTTCGCTACCTAATTTTTTATTATTGACATTCGAAATTGTTCTTTCAAAAGTTCTCATTGTTTTTCTCTTGAGTTATTGTGCAATAGCGTTTTTAATGATATATCATAAATATGAAACTGCTGGGTGAGTCTAACTGTTTTTAATTCTTAATTCCTTTTCGTATGTAGCATCACGATGTAGCACAAATACAATGTTGAGTCAATTCACTCATGCACGCCTGAGGAATGCATGTGTGTGGGCATATGAATAAACGACTTAGATCAGAGTGAGATTACTTTTTCTTTTCATCTGCAAAGCCATATATCTAAGCTGGCGAGTCAGTGCTGCTAAACTTCTGTGGCATTACTCACTTAGATGAGTAAATAGTACTCTTTACTTGTTACCTCATTAATTCTAGCCTGGGTTTCCTCACCGTTAAAATTCTGCGAAACTTCAAAATCCTCCGAACTTTACATTAATTTAGTCCGTAGATGTATTAATTTAAGCCCTCTATTTCGCAGTGATTAAAGAACTCAGTAAAACACGTGGAATTTACTTGGCTAGAGCTTCTAGACCAGCTCACCGTGCTGAGCGTCAACAGCGTTGGTGTGCCTCTTTTTACACTCTTTGGCTCGATGTTTTTTTTACGGTGCTCGTTTATTTTGTAAAGTTGAAACACTCGAGCGACGAGAGAGCTTTTACAGCAGCAGCCAACAAAGCCTGGCGGTAATAGAATTTGCAAGCTTTAATGGCGAGCGTCTAAAGTGAGTAACGTCTGCTGCGAGATAAAAAAAGTAGTCTTTTTTTCCCTCTGCCGCCAGTGCCACCGTTTGGCGGAACATTTCTGCGATTCCTTTTGTATTGCAAACCACGCATTTCTCGACGCTGAAAGTCTGTCAGAATGTGGCCAAATTTGCCCCAACTGTGTGCCGTAACTTCTGCTTTACGCTCCGTAAGATCCTGGCGTTGATCAAATTACTGTTCCTTCTCTGACAAGACTTAACCCTTACGTTGCCGATGTGCAGTATGTCAAACTGCACCACGTTTTTGTTCCTTAAAGAATCATTCGTGAACTTGTCTTCTACTAATAATTTACCGACACAAGAAATTTTGGACATCGATTTGAGAGGTGGTTTTTGTTTCTCTTGCTCAGAGTGCTTCTCTGTCGATTATTTGCTGGAAATATTTTGACAAAGCGAGTTACTTTGTACTGAAAGATTGATTCTTGTCTAGGGACAACCAACTGAAATATCGAAGACAAATTCTTTTCTCTACTGTTGGCTTTGAAATGCTCATCGCATTCTTATTTCGAGCGAAAGTTTCACAATTTGATTCAAAGAATGAACTCAGTATCGTTATTTGATTTGAGAGGAATTCTTGTTTTTCTGTTCTGCTTCTGTATTCTGGCTCGAAATGTTTTTGACTTACGCACTCGCATTATCCCTAAATGGCTTCCAACCATTCTAAACCCAACGATTGTCACTTTCAAATCATCATCGTAAATAATCTTTCAACTTCCTAGTTATCTATTCGAATACGCGTCGCAACATTTCCTTGCGAGGAAAATTTTCTTCACATTCCTTCGCAGGGCGCAGGCTATTCCATAGTCAAGCACATTTCCTGAGCCACCACATTTCCCGACCAAGCGACGCATATTTCCAGCGCCGGTGCCTGGAGCAGTTCCGTGATAGTGCTGGAAAGAAATTTTGCGGGTGGCAGCGGGAGAGCAACGGCAGCAATAAATTTGTTGCTCGTCCGAGTAGAATGGGAGGAGGGAATTGAGGGCTGTGGGAGGGAAGTGAGGGATACGGGAGGGAAGGGAAGAATAGGCTGCAGGACGAAAAGGAAATAAAGGGAAGGCTGCTGGAGGGAAAGGAAGGAAAGGGAAGGCTGCTGGAGGGAAAGGAAGGAAAGGGAAGGCTGCTGGAGGGAAAGGAAGGAGAGGGAAGGCTGCTGGAGGGAAAGGAAGGAGAGGGAAGGCTGCTGGAGGGAAAGGAAGGAAAGGGAAGGCTGCTGGAGGGTGAGGAAGGAAAGGAAGGCTGCTGGAGGGAAAGAAAAGAAAGGGAATGCTGCTGGAGGAAAGTGAGGGCTTCAGGAGGAAAGTGAGACCTACCGAAGTGAGAAGAGAACTACCGAAGTGAAGTGAGAGCTGCCGAAGTGAAGTGAAAGGGAGATGTTATAGGAGGAAAGTGGGAGGTATTCTAGGAAGTGCAGAGGCTCCTCAAGGATATTGAACGGCTGCTGGCAGAGATTTTGACGAAAAAGCGCTGAAAATTTTCCGAAAGACGAATTAAAGGACCTAGAAGGTGATGGAAAGAACCCGATGGTGGCTTATGAGTTCATGGAGGGAACAGATGTGACACAGGAGGTAAGATGGGGTTTGCAGAGGGAAGAGGAAGGCTGCTGTAGGCAGGCTGGCTTCAGTTACAGAAGGAAAAATTTCTGTTTAAGAAAAGGGCGCTGCAGGAGAAATGAACTATTTGATGGAATGACTTCTGTTTGAGGGAAGTGTTGTTGACTGAAGCAACTTTTGTGTCGAGAATTTGAGGTGCTGCTTGTGGTGAGAAGTTCAGAGAACGAAAAATGAGTTTGAGGTATCCAAGAATTTTATTAACTCGTGAGAAGTGTTCGAAAATTACTACTGCTTCTGTGATCGTAGGCGTTGAGAACAACTTGAGAGCAACGAACGGAATTTGTTGTTGCGTGTTGTTGCAGTCAAGACCAAGAATTTTAAGGTGTTTGAAAGAGGAATTTCAAAGTTGAAGCAGGTTAAGGAACGTATCAGGTTGGAAAGAAAGTAATGTCGTTTTTTTATTTGATTACTTTACCACCTCCTAAGAGTTATACAATTAATTATTTCCAACTAAATTGGTGTTTTAATGTCTAAATAAGTCTATCAGGAACAATACTTAGTAATTTTAAATAAATTTTTACTGGCTTAACCCTCTGGCTTAACATTCAGGGAATGGAATGGAATTAGGAACATCTGGGACATTGTATACTCCATGAGTACAAAAAAGACACTTCAGCTGTATAAGCTGCAAAAAACATTCGAACTGTTTATGGGAGGAACGTGTTCAATGATCGAAAATGCCAATGGTGGGTTACAAAGTTTTCATCTGGAAATTCTAACCTCAAGGATAGCCCACGTTCTGAAAGACCAAAATCAATTGATCAAGAAGCCATTAGAGATGCTGTTGAAGTCAATCCAAAGTTAACCAACAAAGAATTGGCCCAAAAATTCGATACAACTCATACCACCATAATTTCATGCTTTCATGCACTAGGAAAAATATCAAAACTTAGACAATGGGCTCTTCACGATTCGAATGATGCTCAACGAAACCAATGATTAATTGTCTGTGTCTGTTCATCTCTGCTTTCAAGTTCATCTCTACCTCACCCACCTTATTCACCTGATATTGCTCTTTTTGATTACCATCTTTTCAGGTCTTTGCAGCATCACTTAAGCAATGAAATTTATGAAAATGGTGAACGACTAAAAAATGACATCGATTTATTTATCTCATCGAAATCCATGAACTTTCTTGAAGAAGACATCAAAAAGCTAGTTGATCGTTGGTAAGAAGTCATAGAAAATGAGGGACGGTATTTTAGACAAGAAATAGCATCTTGAAATTTTTTGAAATAAAATAAATGTGTCGGGAAATACGACATTACTTTCTTGCCAACCTGATAAGATCCATGAATATAATTTTCAGTATATAAGAAATCGGACGAGGCAGTGAGAGCATTAGTGTGTGTTTTGACTCGGTTCTCTTGTACCATGTAGATTTGTCACTGTAATACAAGTCTTATATATGCAATACATGTTTTTAAATGCAATTAAAATAAAACTGTTTCCACCTACAGTGTAGGAATGTAACTAGTTTTTTTCTAAATAGTCATGTTCGTTTTTCTTATATCAATTTAAAATGTGGTAGCTCTTTATGTCGCACCCTGTATTATTTATGCTCTCTATGTCACACCCTGTATTATTTATGCTCTTTATGTCCCACCCTGTTTCATTTATGCTCTTTATGTCCCACCCTGTATTATTTATGCTCGTTATGTCCCACCTGTATTATTTATGCTCTTTATGTCCCACCCTGTTTCATTTATGCTCTTTATGTCCCGCCCTGTATTATTTATGCTCGTTATGTCCCACCTGTATTATTTATGCTCTTTATGTCCCACCCTGTTTCATTTATGTTCTTTATGTCCCACCCTGTATTATGTTCTACGGGTCCTGTAATCAACATATACCACGAGTCATATAATTATTGTGTAATGTAGGTTAGGAAATTTTTACGTAAAAATTGATGACCGAGAGTATGACTGTTACCCCTTTGCCTTCTGTCTTTCTTTCCTCCTGGTGCCTATGCGTGACTGAAGTGCCTATGCGTGACTGAAGTGCCTATGCGTGACTGAAGTGCCTATGCGTGACTGAAGTGCCTATGCGTGACTGAAGTGCCTATGCGTGACTGAAGTGCCTATGCGTGACTGAAGTGCCTATGCACAATTAATACGTTTGTTGCGATGCGACCCACCGGTGGGTCACTTAGGTTAGGTTCTGTAATTTTTTCCAAGTCTTTTAGTGATTATGTGTACAAAGTAAAGATTTGCACCGGCTAGGCAATCGCAACAAACGTGTTAAGGTGTCTGTGCGTAATTGATAGCTTAACTTTAGACGGCATGGGAGTTAAGTAGCGCCCAACTATGGACCAATCAGCTCGTTCCTGCGATCAAATTTGTTTCTATTTTATTCTTGTATTCAAGGAGCTGCAACTGTTCAAGGAAATTTCATTTAAACGAAGCTTCAATTTACTACGTAGAATTTTCAAACTTGGAACTGGATCAATGTTGACAGGAAACGGCCAATAAAATATTAAGTAATAACAATAACTTGCTTGTAACAGTAATTTGTGGTTATTTTACTTGCATGATGCCCTGGTCCAGAATACTGGGAGATGAAACAAAGAAGTTTTAACACGAGAACCCTGATCAAATTCACTTCAAAAACTACTGGTAGTTCATTGTTCAATTTCGCACAAACCATTATTACTTGCCATTTTTATTGAATTCTATTCTCCTGTACAAGAAAAACACAAGGAAGTACGGAAGAAACACCTTGGAAAAATTTCAAAGAGGGAGACCATCGCTTGAACGAAATTGTGAATGTTCTCTTTGTCTTTAATCGTGTGTCATCCGCGGTGATATGTTCAATGAGTCATGTTCGATGCCATGTTCGGTGCCATGTTTGGTGCATTGTTTGGTGTCATGTTTGGTGTCATGTTTAGTGTCATGTTTGGTGCCTTGTTTGGTGCCTTGTTTGGTGTCATGTTTGGTGTCATGTTTGGTGTCATGTTTGGTGTCATGTTTGGTGTCATGTTTGGTGTCATGTTTGGTGTCATGTTTG
>VCRD01001034.1:10829-37503 GCA_006783055.1 Trinorchestia longiramus | reverse complement strand
TGGTGCCATGTTTTGGTGCCATGTTTTGGTGCCATGTTTTGGTGCCATGTTCATTGTTCAGTGACTGCATGTACAGGACATAATGGAGGCCATGTGTTAGTAACACTCGAGTCATGCAAGCCGTGGTTGGGAAGCACATCTTAATTGGAGGACGGTAGCCTGATTTGGCTAGCAGCTAACGTTTAGTTCTTAACTACCATTTTTGTAGGGCTTAAAATCTTGTGTTGACGGCTTTATGCAAATCAAAATTAGCTTTATGCAAGTGAAGCAGCCTCGTGGAAATGAAGAGCTGTCTTGTGGAAATGAAGAACTGCTTTGTGGAAATGAAGAGCTGCTTTGTGGAAATGAAGAGCTGCTTTGTGGAAATGAAGAGCTGTCTTGTGGAAATGAAAAGCTGTCTTGTGGAAATGAAGAGCTGTCTTGTGGAAATGAAGAGCTGCTTTGTTGAAATGAAGAGCTGCTTTGTGGAAATGAAGAGCTGCTTTGTGGAAATGAAGAGCTGTCTTGTGGAAATGAAAAGCTGTCTTGTGGAAATGAAGAGCTGTCTTGTGGAAATGAAGAGCTGTCTTGTGGAAATGAAGAGCATCCTGATGGAAATGGTGGGGTGAGGAGTCGATTATTCAATGGTCTATTTTAACAGTCTTCGAATATGTCTTATAAAAATTTAATGTATTTCTCCAGTGAGCGATACGCTCGCAATGATCTAATATCCAAGCGCAATTACACGACCCTCACACTCGACTTTTTCTGCTTCCATACACCAAATTGACAATCATTTGCTCGTTGAATTTAAACCATACCGTGCTCAAGTTTGCAGTGGCTGGGATTGTCGTCGATTGTTGTATTCTGTTTGTTAGTTTTGCCGGAAAGTCATTGCAGGTTTTGGCGTTTATTTTCCAAGTGACTTCCTAGGAATATTGTAACAAAAATGCAAGCTATAAATCGATGCTTGAGGAATTGCTACTCAAAGTGCTACCAGGATTTCAGTTTATAGATTTAAAATCGTATTCCTACATTACACTGTTTCTTCAGTCGCTCGTATGCATCAGGGTTGTGTTTATTGTGATGCACATGAAAAAGAAGATTTTAACACACACGCGTTTCAGGCAAATCAGACCCAATGCTCCGAAAACAATTAACTTTGAAACTAATTTTAAAATTTTAGTAGTTTTGTATAGGAAAGATTTTAAGTTGTATGAATCCACCTATTCTCATCTGTAATTCTTTTTCTTTCAAAGTCCTTGACGAATAATTTTTCCCGAGATAAATGATTTGATTCTATAAAAACGTAACATTTTCTATCTCATTATTTAGAACTATTGTCGTATGTGTCTTCTTAAACGTTATTCAAAATCTAAATTATTGATAACATGTACTTCACCCGTCCTTCATATTGTGTTCACTAACAACTACGAAATCAATCGCATCGTGTTTGATTGAAATGTTTGTTTATGCACTTTTGGTTTTAATTTCAGGTTCAAAATACACCTCTCGCATATTTAAATTTACAAAACTACTCAAACAACTGAGTAAAAAAACGAAAAGGTACTGGCACGAGAAGTCAAATTTTCCCACCTGAGTTGCTGACCTAGGATATGTTTGCTCTGTATCCAGGATACGTCGAGGTAGACGTCATAACATAAAGCGTGTTATTGCAATTTAAAAACTCGAGTGAATTTTGGTCTTTACTTGTGATGCTTGAAAGCGATTTCTGGAGACGCGATTGGTTGAGAAATACATCGGTGATTGAAACATGGCTGATAAACTGAAATACTTGCTGTCATCTGGCAGAATACTCTAAAGACATTTTTAACTACGTGAAGTTACATCTGACCTGACGAGAGGGTGTGACACACCTGCAAGAGCAGAGATCTCGGTGCTTCTCTTATTTGAGTTTAACAATATGGGTAAAAATACATGGTGTGGGTGCTCGTCATTACACAGAAAAATAAGTTTCGTTTCCTGAAGAATGAGAATTGTACTTTGCGGTCAAGGAATCATTTTAAGCCATAAATTACGCGTGTGTATTTCCTGATTAGAAAAGGAAATCACTAAGTCCTGTTTCTATTGTTGTGCTGGGAAATATTGCAGTGGAAAGTATGAAATTAAATGCTGAAAAATACCCAACTGCTATTTTGCACAATTTCCTGATCTATATTTTTTGTCTGATACGAACAAGCGCCGACCATTCTTTTTTTCTTTTGCAGGGCTTAAAGACTATCATAGCCCATATCTCTGTTGATTAGAGTATGTCAAAACAATCAACCTAAGTATCATCTGAAAACTACTGCATTGTTATAAATCATGAATTATTGAAGATAATAAATCGGTCGTCATAAAATATCAGCTGCTTCATCTGGGCTCATAAATTTCTCTGCCAGGCAGGATTTGAAGCGTAGACTCTCAGCGACAATCGATTGTCCCCCAGCAATTTATTTTCAGCATTTTTGGCGCTCATCCCGCATGGCTTGCTCGCATTCTTCACTCGTGAGCGTAGCCAGGATACGGAGGCGTCCTCAGAATTGACTTTCATCATCAAGCCTCGTGAACCCTCGACGACGCCTTATAAGTTCGAGGGTTATGAGCGAGGGGAGAGTGAGGTCTCCCCTCGCTACATACAGGAACCATCCCTCGTTTGTGCTAATGTGCGTGTCCCTCGCTCTCCAGTTTGAGGGTGAGGCCGACCGAACAAGGTGAGGGGAAGAGGGATTCAGAGTGACACATCATGACGAAATCACACATTCGTGAGCAGAGTGTGTGAAGACGTTCAACAAATCTCTCTCTCAATAATTCAAATTTTCGGGTGAAGGAAAAGCAGAGCGAGGGAGACTAGACGCTTAATAAAATTCATCGCACATGAAGTAAATTCATTGCGCTGTCTAGAATGAGTCACACTTTGGAAGGAGTTTTTTTTTGTAACTAGCGAACATATGTACTACGTAAGGGGAACTACTTCTTTGTTTTGCGATAATCGACAGTTGTATTATGGAGATCTTTGTATTTTCTGATTATCGTCTTTGCTATGTGAAAGAGTACTGCACTGTGCGATGATCGAATGCATTATGTCGTGTATTCTGCACAAACTTAGGAGTTCTACTCAGTTGAATGCGCTGCTGATCAACATCTACAGGAATGAGTGGTAAAATCTATGATTGCACCATTTCCTACAAATTAATATGAAGCCCTGCAGTATTTCGCCGTGGATTAGGGGAACCGACTTTCCATTAGAGGGGATTATTGCCACAGAAGAAGAGGCTTCTCAGATCCCTCGCTTCAGAGAGAGTCGTTATTCCTCAATTATGGATATTCAATTTTCCTTGCAGCTGGCAATAACCGAGTCTTGACTGACGTCTCGATTTCAGCTATCAAGGACTTATATGTGATTGATTGGTATTGTTAAAGTTTTTGGATACTCGGTATTTTATAATCTGCATGGACAGTATCTTCTATGTGAACAGTATAATCTACTTGAACACCATAATCTACGTGAACAGTATAATCTATTTGAAGTGTATATTCTACGTAAACAGTATAATATATTTGAATAATATAATCTGCGTGAACAGTATAATCTACTTGAACTGTATAATCTATTTGGACAATATAATCTACGTGAACAGTATAATCTATTTGAACTGTATAATCTACATGAACAGTATAATCTATTTGAACAATATAATCTACGTGAATAGTATAACCTATGTGGGCAGTAGAATCTACGTGGACAACTGAGCTCACAAGAACATGTTTCGCTAGAAAAAACCCTCTCTACGCGTGCCAAGTTACGTGTGTTCCCCAAATTTTGTGTTGGTTTTGATTCAAGAAAAATTGGCATTGAAGTTCGTGCTATTTTTACAGGGAATTTTGTGGGCTTCGGCCCATGACTTCGGTAAAATCTGGACGATAATGTTCTGTACGACCCCTGTTGAAAACATCAGTCCACTTCTCGGCCAGTCGTCCGAAGCGTAATCTTATTTCCCTGGTGGCCTTTCATCTTGCCAAACTTCTTACCAAAACTTATTATCTCAAATTCCAGGGGTTTTTGCTACAGATTTTTAGATCAATTTTGCCTCACCCTATCTTCATTTTATCCATCAAAGTTCAGTAGGGATTATTCTCGTCAAGAAAAGTTATCACACTAATTTTCGACGAAACTCTACACATTTTTGGAGGATTTTGGGAGCCTCTTTTCAGGTGGTTTGCGCGGGTCGTCGAGCCTTTATATTTGGTCGAAGGAGCGGCTTTCGGAGCACGTCTCCGGCTCTGCTTTTTGGCCTTCTATTCCAAGATTACCGAAAGCAGACTTATAAGAAGAAAAGGTACAGAAAAAGGGAGATAAGTTGCGGGCAGAATGGAGAGGGGTGTGATGGGGGGAGTGAGTTCTCCTTGGGGCAATGGGGAGAGTTGGCTTCGGGGAAGGATGGGTGAGGCATGAAGGTGAGCTCCATGAAGAAGAAAAGAAACTTGGCCGAAGAGTGGAAGGAATAAAGTGAGGGCATGAGGACCGAGATGAGGAAAATGAAAACAAAAGAGGGCTTGGGGAGAGACCGAATTTTTGTGAAAAGACACTGGGGGAGGAGGTGGAGGGAACGGACAGGGAGGGGTAAGGGGAGCTGGATGCTGCAATGGAGTGTTTTCAGACCTTTTTGCCGGATTTTCGGGAGCAGCCAAGAAGTGCATGTATTGATTTTACGCGGCGCATCTCGTCGCTCCGAGGCCGTCTGCAAAAATGTGGCTATCTCGAGAAGAAAAACCGCGCAAAAGAGGAAGTGGCAGCCGAGAAGGAAATGACGGGCCTTGGATTTTAAGATTTTTTGAAGATAGGCTAATTAAGCAATCGGTCTCGGGCCGGTGGAGAAAAGACGTGGTGTTGGTAGTGCATGTTTTGTCGGTGTGCGTCTGCTCACTGAGAAGCTTGAGGGCAGCAGCGCATTTCGTGCTTCATTGCGCGCAATCTCGTAGAAAAACGTCGGAACTCGCATAAGAGTTTTACCGCCTGCGACAGCGAGGATAGCAATGATTTCCACGTGAGTGGAATGTTGCTCAACTGTCGACAGCAGCGTAATGTCGGGTCTGAAAATATTTCCAGTATTTTATCATGGCCTTCTGTGCAGTATGTCAGCGCACGTATGTTTTTGGTATCCTATGCATGTTGCCTGTGTCTCCTAGAGGAGGTGTATTGAAGGGATTGTTTTTCTGGGTATTGGGAAGGAGGAGAATTACTGCTCTTTGAAAGGAGGCATGTAAAGTGAATAGAAGATACCAGATGTACTTGATAATTCAAAGTTGTCCATAGAAGCGAAAAATGAGACGTCATTTGATAAAAAGAACTGCATAAACAGAAAATTTGAAGCTCTGTAGAGGTAAAGTTAATGTTTCTTGCCTAGTGCAATTGAGCCTTAGCTGGTACAGATAATTGAAGACCTGATATATATTTTTTTTTGAAACTCCAGCATTAGACAATAAAACGCTCAAAATTCATCGTCACTTGTTTTTTTTTTGCTCAGAGACATCACGTTCATATTTTCCACAACTAATTTAGATTAATTGAGGCTCTTTTATCTCATTTTTTCTGACCCTCACCGATAAATAATACTTGCTGCAGAATTATTTTTTCTTATTCACTTCCTCGTTTTCTGTCTCATTTGATCTATGTGTCGACATCTTGTACGATGAGTTTGATTTCAATTTCTTTCTTCATTCTCCTCTTCGGAGCCCCTGAGGTCCGAAGGGAACTAAGTGAGTAAAAGTAAGATTCTTCTTTTTGCTCTGCTTTATTTCTTCGAGACACGTTGCTTCTTACTAGCTGTAGCGGGCCATGCTCACCAACACGTCAAGACTTGATGCCTTTACGATGCTCCTTCCACTAAACCCTACTCAATTTTTTGTCATGATTTTAAAACAAAAAAAATGTTGTTCAACTTAGGTGGTCGTTCGTATCTTTTGCTTCTTCTAGATGTGAGCCTGCGATCATGTACACGTCGCTGCAGTGATCTTCATTGTATCCTTTAGTACATTCCTCCAGTGGATCCTTATTACAGGATCATTTCTAGTCCAGTCTGTAGACTAAATTATTCTCTTTATACTTGATGAGCCTCATGATATGGCTCTGATATTCTTGGGGTCTGTCAATTTTTTCTAATTATACACTAATATACTACTACATTTCGCTAGTGATTCTCACTATATCACTTCGTCTGGACCTGATCAGTTGTCCAGCAGCATCTAATCAATCGGATCCGATGTTTTACAACCATTTGGAATAATTGTGAATGTCGAAGGAAAAACGTCTATAATATTACGACTGTTGTTGGACGTGTTCTTTTATCGAATGAGAATAGACTACAGCTTCAGTAAGTGTTTTTATTAACCGTGAGATTGTTACTGCTCGTGCGTATCGTTTTCATATCTTGTATTTCAATCATAATTGCCGTTGGTTGACAAACGTGCCATTATTTTAGATTTTTATCGATGTCAGTTATGAAGTTTAGAAGCGAGCACGTACTTGATCAGTAATTTGAGGTTCTTGATACATATCGGGGTTCAAAAATTTGTCTTACCAGGAGTTTTCTAAAAAAATTCTCTGTATTAAAGCTTGTCTTTGCATTTACATAATTTGTCAGCCTCGTTTTTGATAACATGAAAGGTTATGCAGGAGTCACCAGCTACGCGTTCTCAATACGCGCACGTTTCAGCCTCCGACCAAGTGGTGCTCCATTTCCATACGGAGCGACTGTTCGTAAGAACCTCGTTATTATTCATGTATTCCCTGCCACAAATGGTTTATGTAAGTATGCGCACCGGGATGTATAGGCAAATCCTGCGGAGTGTTCGTCTCGAAATAGGCTTGATGCGATGAAACTCGAATGGGGTTTGCCTACTGTACACATCTAAACACAATTTTTTCGACCTCCAACTATTTGTTACGGCCCAAAGTGTTTGTAATTCGTGAGAAAATTTGTTATGAAACTCTGGTTGAAATAGTGTTGAGAATATTATGATGTATAAACTCATAGGGTTAGCTTTTGTTCTAAAATTTTGGTGTGATTATTGTAAATATTTGTATGTAAAATCACGACAGGCGTATGCATGTAAAATCATGACAGGCTTATGCATGTAAAATGCATCGAAGGTTTGGTGCATATGTTTTTTTCTAGAAATAACGAGATGCGTTCATTAGAAGCCTCAGAGATGTTAAATTGATTTTTGATGTAAATGAAATGAGTTGCTCGTCAGTAAGTTGATGTATCTCATGGCGCGCGTTCACTGGGGGAAATTGAGTAGAGCTGTCTGGGATGCATTCACCTATTTTCCAGATGAGTAACTGCAATAGCGCGTGATATATTTGAAGCTTCCAAGCTTGAAACACATCGAGTGAAAACATTTCTAGACGACAAGGAGTTTTCTGTTGATTGAAATTGTGCTGGTAGATGAATATTTTGGAAGAACACGTGTAGGTTCTTGTTAATACATATTTCTGATGTACTGTACCAGACATGGGCGTGGAGAGCTTGTCGATGTCCTCCTAGCTCAATAAGTGTTGTGTGCCAACGATGTACAACTGAAAACTAATACGTATAATTTTTTTGTCATAGTTTGACCTTATGTTACGAGGAACGAGTTCAGGGAGCAAAAACTTTGTATACTAGTTTATTTGCCCGGGGGGGAGGGGGAGGGGGGCTGAGATACGGTTAAGGTTACTGCATATACCATACAGTATATTCCAAGTACGAGTTGGTACTTGTTTTTAGAATCTATCCTCAGATTATTCCTAAGATAGGTTAAACCTTTTATTTTTTAATTTTTGATGCTTTTTCTACACTGCCTTTTATTCAGGCATTTTTCCTGATCACTTTGCGTTTCTTGAATTAAGATGCCCCCATTAACCCTCATTATTAAATGGTCTCTGAGTCTGTAGACCCAGCAACCTTCTAAAGCGCTTTATTTGAGCTAAAAATTTGTGACCATTCACAGCTTTTGCTTTGTATAGCATTTCTGCATTATTTTTATTATTGCCTAGTTCTTTTAGTAATTTTCATTCACATTTTCCTGCGTATATAAAAACATTAAATCTTAAATTATGACTTTTATTACGACAAATAATGATGTTTGACTATTTTCTTGCAATTTGATGCAATATACCCAACAGACAAAGTTTTCACATGGATACATTCTTTTTTCAGACGGTGCTGACAAATCGTTGTGTCTTCTGGAGCCCAACACGTGAGTCTTGATGCAGCTTTTTATTGAACTATTTCGGTATTTTTTATTTCCTGCATTAGCTGTTTTCCTTTCTATTCCATTTCTATCCTATAATTTATTATTCTCTTCTTCTTGTTCCTTCCATATTATTACTCCATTTTCATCATTTCTTTCATTTAGTTACTCCCTTTTTTTCCACTCATTTTATTACTCCCGTTTCACTTTTTCCTTCGTCTTTTTTAGTGTCATCGTCTTCTTCCTTGTCTTTGTCCTTTCATATTCATTATTCCCTATCTCCGTTAAAATTCGTCTTCTGCTTTCGAGGCCCTCTCGATGTGTCTGTCATCCTCTCGCGGAGGCCAATTTGGCATGCGCGCAGCTCGAGCGCCTGTGTTTCTATGCAAAGAGTGTCTGGCCATGTTTTATGCATACCATTCCTTATGCTCCTCCACAAACGCTCGGTGTGAACGAACGGCCTCAGAGGGCTCTGCACAAAACACAGTCATGTCTTCATGCCAAACATTGCGTGCGATCCAAACTGGTGTCGGTTACGACCAATTGTGTCTTCTATCGTTCGTATTATCGTGTCATAGCGAGCTGCGAAGCAGTCGGCAAACGTTGCTTAGATAGTGCAACTCTTTGCAGAATTCATTGGTCGATGTTTTGCAACCTATAACTGACGTGTTACGAGTATTTTCTAGCTAAATCTATGAATCTTTTGGGACTTGATTTCACTTCTCTGTGATAATACGATTCTTAGACTTCAGAGGTTGGTTTTCTCGAGGTTGTAACCTTTTGTAAAGCATTAAATTCACCTTGTACTAAATACCTTAGATTCTACCGTTCCTTTTATTTCTGCGTTTATCGTAACTAATTCTCCGATTTCTGCATTCGACACTGTTACTGATCTTACTTACGGCTTTGAATTTTATGTGTGCTTTAGCTTGAGGATTCGAACAATTTTTCAAGCAATTCTATCCTGTTCAAGCAATTCTATCCTGGAGCACAAGGCGTTAGTCTAGTAACAAATTCTACCTCTTGTTTTTGTGGGTACTTCACCCCTGCATTTCTTTCGAACAAAAGAAGCTCTTCGTGCCAGCTTGGGTCACTTTGAGTATTTTAAATTATGAAATCTATGTTTAAATCTTATTAAATAATTTTGTAAATACAGTTATCCTATTAGGAAGAAGTCGCGACGGATGGAGGAGCAGTTGAGTATCTATTCCTCAATAACTGATAAACTCGTATTTCTATTCGTAAATTATCATGCACATTGTAGAAAATACACTAATTTTCCCTCAAATAGTAATAATTTAATCTATTTTACAGCTTAAAACTAAAACAGACGCTATTCCACTGATAACTGCGGGATCTATTCTTCTGAAGCCAAATAAATACTGCCTTTATCTATTGCTATTATATGAACGATGTTATTTATGTTGGAGGCTTTCCATTCTGTTCATCGTTTTAAACTGGAGTCCATCCAGTCGTCCAAAATTTGTCAATACTATGTAGACGTAGCAGACAAAGCCCTTCTTGCTTGTGACGGCCGTGCTCGGCACAGAGCTGTGGTTTGTATTGCAGACGCTGCCTGAGGTATCCGCTCGGATGGAACGAGTGGGCTGCGGCTGGCATCCGAATTGTCTTTTTAGGTTTCCCGTGAGGTCAGCCAATCGGGAAGCTCTTGCTCGTTTCTAGCCTATTGCCGGCCAAAATGCTCTTGAGCCCTTATTGTTCTTCGCGCTTTTATTTCTTAAGATTTTTTTCTATCGGAGGTGGATGGCGAGCGTGGATTTTTCTTTGCTGGGGCGCAGATTTTTGGAATGGATGAACGAGAATATTTTTAAGGGTTCGAGTATAAGCTTTTCTCTGAGATGCTGGAGTAAATTTTCTTTGTACGTGCGATGAGAAGTTGCTGCAAGATGCCGAGGGAAATATTTCTGTGGGTTAACATAAAAGCTTTTTTGACTCTCAACCGAGCTAAGTCTTGAAAGACAAGAGGAAAATGAGGCCTTTAAAAACATTGCGTGATTCATAAAAGAAAACCAGCGTAGACCTGCTCTTGGTTTTTCTCTAGAAGAGGCTTGGTTTCTGGTGTCTTACTTACCGCTTTCTTTATTTTTCTATGATAGTCTCCAGCATTTGTCTTTATGTCGTTGTGTGAGGGGTTTTTTATGTCTGCAGACCGAAAGCTTTTTCAGTTCTCTCGTTCTCGAAAACCATCTCATGTTACAAAAAAGGATAAACATTTACTAGTCTTGGTGGTACTTTTCTGAGAAGCTGTTTTGCAGCTGAACAGTTTTGAACCCTTTTACGAGCTGTTACTCTCAGCATACGTCGTCGAATGCGTCACATAAGATCACCTTGAACACTCAAGTGTGAACAACAAATTACTTTTATGCGCATTGGGACCGTTCTTTCATGAAATATCCAGTAAATTCTTGAATAGGAAAACTCCACGCGAAGTGTAATAATGACCTGCACAGGACTGTGGTAAATAAGGCGTCGACCCTAATTGTACAAGTTACGAACAGTCATTCCGTGTGCGTGTGGCGGAAGAATTAAGCCTAAATGACGATGCCATCGTGCTGGTTGTACCGAGGGCGTGTTTGGGACAGTGTACCGGTAGGCTGTACCCGGTACGTGTGAGTTACTGTGTACCGGATGTATACGTTACGCAGTGATGCTTAAACTCGCAGGTGCAAATGTTAGACACAATCCTGTTATGAAGTATGGGATTTAGGACATAGGACTTGGGTAGCAACTTAAGAATGGGCCAAACGGCTCTTTTCTATTCAGTTATTCTATTCTGTATCAGCCTGCTGAGTACTTAGAAATTCCTCTTAATTACCCTTTTCTGAAGTGACAAAATCGGCCGGTAGATTCACGCGACATTTAATTAATTGTACGTGCATTTCTTGGCTCTTCTCATTGTATTGCTATCTCATTTCCCACTACTTGGCTCTCACGCTATCCATTCATCCATCCATGACTCCCACGACTCCCACGCTATCCATCTATCCATGACTCCCACGCTATCCATCTATCCATGACTCCCACGCTATCCATCTATCCATGACTCCCACGCTATCCATCTATCCATGACTCCCACGCTATCCATCCATCCATGACTCCCACGCTATCCATCCATCCATGACTCCCACGTTATCCATCCATCCATCCATGACTTACACGCTATCTCCGGAATTCAATGCCGATCTCGTGAATAACGCAATAGTTGCTGTGCTGCCCGAATTTCCATCCCTATCCTCAATTCAAAAGTTTTTTGTCCATCGTTGCTTTGAGCAGTGAGCGGAACACGTGTTGTATTTTATGACGCAATTGTATTAATGTCTTGCGCTGACGGTAATTTCAGCTTGTGCCTCTGTGACGAAGCTTCTTACCTCGCTTTGTGCTGCTCTTCGCCTTGTGCTGCTCTTCGCCTTGTGCTGCTCTTCGCCTTGTGCTGCTGTTCGCCTTGTGCTGCTGTTCGCCTTGTGCTGCTGTTCGCCTTGTGCTGCTGTTCGCCTTGTGCTGCTGTTCGCCTTGTGCTGCTCTTCGCCTTGTGCTGCTCTTCGCCTTGTGCTGCTCTTCGCCTTGTGCTGCTCTTCGCCTTGTGCTGCTCTTCTTGATCCTTTAACCAAACACTTGGGTGAACCGCTCTGGGATTCCTATCAAGGTTTGATCCATTTATTCTGCCGCAAGATCCATTGTGTGAATACTGGCGTGGGCAGAGGCGTCGCCTGATGAAGTTTCATGTTCAATATTCGGAGTGGGATGGACGGTTTCCCCATACCACTACTGGTTGGGGTATTGAATCTTGAATGCTTAGAATTCCATTGACATTCTAGTTGAGGAGATGGAATACATTTATCATCAGATTGAGTAAAATGTGCGTAGAGTTCATGCCTAAAATTCTATAGTCCTGGTCTTCTGGAACTGAAACTTAAAATTGGAGTGTACAGGACATGGGGAGTGCAACATTGGAGTGTACAGGACATGGGGAGTGCAACATTGGAGTGTACAGTACATGGGGAGTGCAACATTGGAGTGTACAGTACATGGGGAGTGCAACATTGGAGTGTACAGGACATGGGGAGTGCAACATTGGAGTGTACAGTACATGGGAAACATACATAGAAGGATAAGGCATTGTTGACGGTTTAATTTGCTTGCACACTTAAAATATTTATACGTTATTACTGGTGAATAGTCAAGTGGTATAAAGCACACTTTTATTGAAGCCCAACCTCTATGTGACCCTCTGCTTGTATTAGTAATAACTTGATTGTATGCAAACACCTGACATTCCAATACATTTACAATCGAAAACACCCATTTTCTCAACGCTAACAATTTCCAAAATCTCTTTTGTTATTCAAAGAGAGAGGCTCAAATTTCAATCTTTTAGGATAGGTTTCAAGCGCCATAAAAAATTCTGTGACGGAGGTCTTCTGAAGAAGAAGAAGAAGAAGAAGAATAAGAAGAAAAAAAGAAAAAGAGGAGGTCGCAGGCAGCAAACACTGGACTGTCTTAGGCTTCGTCGCTTCTTCACTGCTCGAACAGCAGGAGTTGAGCGTGTTAATGTCGTTATTTCTGGCATACAACCACCAGCTTCACGAAGCAATGTGTGAATGGTCGTATGAATGGTAGTATGAATGGTCGTATGAACGATCGTATGAATGGTAGTATGAATGATCGTATGGATGGTAGTATGAATGGTAGTATGAATGGTCGTGTGACTGGTCGTGTGAATGGTTGTGTGAATGGTTGTGTGAATGGTTGTGTGAATGGTTGTGTGAATGGTTGTGTGAATGGTTGTGTGAATGGTTGTGTGAATGGTTGTGTGAATGGTTGTGTGAATGGTTGTGTGAATGGTCGTGTGAATGGTCGTGTGAATGGTCGTGTGAATGGTCGTGTGAATGGTCGTGTGAATGGTTGTGTGAATGGTTGTGTGAATGGTCGTGTGAATGGTCGTGTGAATGACACTGGGATGATGAATCAAAGTAGAGTTACTCTCAACAAATGCTGTGCTCAGCTGCGTTGTCTGCTCATCTTCGCAAAGTCAGAATTTGCCGAGCAGCAAGAGAAAGTTTAGCATAATGCTTTGCTAAATATTCTCACCTACAGAGATACAAATACATACATGTAGATCTGCAAAAATTTTGTAACATTTTGCACATAAACAATCAATTTTTAAAGAATAAAAAAATCTTACAGTAGTAATGAATATGATTCATCATTATCAAACTTTAAGCTAGGGTCAACATCAAAGTTCAGGTGTGTTGAGAAATGAATGATGATGAACTAAACCTAGAATAGCAATCGCTTGGCGCCATTGTTAACATCAAAGAGCATGAAAATGGAAACGTGCCATCAATAAACTCAACATGTCAAATTGCAGTCATTCGATAGCGAAGTGCGACCGAAATCCGATCATCAATTTTACAGTACCTTTATTGAAAAGAGCACTGTTTTAACGCCACTAATTGGCTATTATTGTGTAAAGCTAGCTACCCAAATGAACGTTTCATCATGAGATTCCTACAGAACTTTTATACAACGTTAAGATTTCATATTGTGATAAAATTAACGTGAATGATTTGAAGACATGAATACCTTATGTAACCTACAATCACACTCGTATTCCAAGCAACTGCTTTTGGAATTTAAATGCAATTCTTGAGGTTGAAAAACTTTGTAGTAAAACCTTTGTAAAAAAACTTCGAAGCAAGAAGTCAGGAGCAAAGAACCCTCTCTCCCCTCGTCAGTTACACGTCGTTTTCCCTCGTGGTCGCGTTTTCCCTCTTATCTTTTTGAGCCTCTCGGATGTTGACGAGTTCACGCTCGCACATGCACCCCCAAACTGTTATTTGACTGCCAATATTATCCTTCATAGATCTAATCGAATATAAATTAAGTATTGAATGACAACTTGAAAGCAAGCTACTATTAATTGAATGCATTCATTGATATCTACGTATCTAAAGTATAAAATTTGTAATTTTTATACTTGTCTTCAGAGTATAGAAATAATGTACCGTATGAAGAATGTGCACAGTTATTCATGACTTTGATACATTCCATGTATCCGGCACCTTCTTTTCCGTCAAATATTTTCTAAGTAGAAACAAGCGTGCTTGTTTAGAAGATATGATACAGCAGTCACGATGCAGCACTGGAATAGAGAAGACATTCGCGGCATCTGAAGGCGCTGCAGGATAATCTCAAACCAGAAGAGTCTAAATAGAAAGTTGATTGATTAACGTGCCTGCGAGTCCCTGTGAAAACTATTTCTCTTTATTTCTTGTTGGAGTACGCACAAAAAATGTCTAAGAAGATAAATTTAACCGAACTCTATTCCACGGTGTTCTCACATTACGTAATGTATCGGTGGTTTAAATTCTGACTGAAGGTTCGTGCACTGAACTCCGGTTTTTCGACGTTCATCGCTGTGTTCATTCCCACCGATCTGACAATCACAGTTTGTGTTCAGGTCAGTTCTCGAACATCCATGACTGAAATTTCAGACTTGCTGAGTTCCAGCACTTGACTAACGACGAGAGATGGACGTCATTTTGTGTGATACGTTTCCACCGTGCCCTCGTGACTCTAGAGTACTTGCAACTGTGTACTCTAAATTTGTACGCATTATAAAAGTGCGAAATTCAAATACAGGCCAAGGGAAAATCCTACTCTCAGCTCGAACAATATGTATACATTACGCTTTGGTTTAGAATAGAATAAGGCAATTGAATGAGCCGTTTGGCTCATTCTTGGGTTGATACCCAAGTCCCATGCCGGTTTGTGACACAGGTTGGTTGTACTCATTTTGATTCAGACGTTATGGATTTTATTCCGTTGGATTCTTAATCTTCATTTTACGTGTTGGTAATTAACGCTTCTTAGCGACAACTCTGGTTACTCACCGTGGAATCAGTAACACGAGTTCTAGAATAATGTTGTGGGTTAAGTTTTGTAGTTAGTTGCTCTAATCCTTTCTTTGTCTTTTCTACTTTTCGTTTTCTGTCGTGGGAGATGCCGACGTTCTGTGTGACTGCCCAGCTGGGTAATTGTCTTCCATACTTTGTCTACTTCATTCCTAATTTTTCATCAATTTTATTAATTCCAGTAAAAATGTAATAAATAATAATGATAATGAAATTATCATCGAGGTAATCTTAGCGGTAATGATGATAATAATGATAGTAATAATGATAGTAATAATGATGATGATAATGGCATTTGTTTTACATGTCTTTAATTCACTTCCTTTTACTGAGGTTCAAACGTGTTCCAATTGCGTACATGTTTACTTAGTCAAAGCTTAAGGCCTATTCGAAACTTTTCGAATAGAATTTCACGTTAAAACGTGACCGCGTTGTTTGTATTACCAGCAGTAAATGACACGACCGCTGCAGCACGAGCGCTGTTTCGTCAGCCATCCTTCACATTGACGTACTCGTAAAGTTTTTTGTTCCTCATGGATCTATAAAACTCGAGTAGAAGCTGTGTCCTGAGATGTTAGGTCTAAGCGAATAACTTGCTTTACCCTTGCACCATCAAAGCGATTACTGTTAACTCTCATGCCAGCTCACCCGGTTACTGATGTAGCAACTAGGTAGGCATAGTCATAGCTTTTAAGCTACTTTAAAGCTTCAGAAAGTTCCCTCAAACAAGTTTTTCGCTATTCATCATCCATAGCACTGAGTGAAGTGCATGTTTTTTTCGGTGCCGATGTGATTATGGCGTAATTTGATTTTTGAATTTTATGTGTATAATTACGTCTCTAAAGAAAATTTTCAATTTCTCATTCATGGAAATACGAAATCTTCAATTAACTTGACTAACTAGTTCGACTTATCATGAGCGATTTCGTCATACTTTTATATTCATAGAATTCAGTTGTAGTAACCTTCCTCCCATCACAAACAAGCTTGTCAATTTGAAAAGTCACGAGCTGAATCTCAATTTTCCCTCGCCTGCTTGCTGGAGCGAAAGCTTAATTTCGTCACCGTCGAAGGAAGCCTCCTCGATCTTTTCAAAGCCTTCTTCCTTCCTTTTCTCCCGTTTGAGGAAGCGAGTTGAGCTCGGCCGCACCAACTCCATTTCCCTTCACTTTTGTCGTGTCCTCGAAAGTGTAATGAGATTTTAGGGGAAACTTCTTCAATAATCCTGTAATTATGTTAATGAACTCCCCAACTGCTGCTTAGAAAAATGCCTGGTAAAAGATTGCGCTCTGCAGGGACACCGCCGGAGACCCCGCGTGATAATGGTCGGGGTGAATTGCTGCCGGGGGATTTTTGAAACTTTTTGGGATGTTTTGAGATTTACGAGATATTGGTTTTGGATCGCTTTAATAGGCCTTGACGAGGTTTCTTTCACACTACGAGCTGATAATTTTTTGTCGATTAACTTTTAGCTTGAAGAGTGGTGGAATTTTTACTCCGAAATAAAGTTGGCCTAAATGATGTTGTTAGCAGATTCTCGATGTGAGAAAGTGACTGTAATATTTATTGTATGGACTCGAATTTTCATTGTATATGTGATGCAATCAAAAGCAGTTCATTGAGTCGTTCTTTAATTTGTTACTGGAAGAATTTCCTGGACGATTTCTGCATCAATGATAGTCTAAAGCGTGCTTATTTCTGGTGTAGTTTCTACAAACTATAAATTATGTCCTGTCAATTAAAATCCAGTCATTGCGACATGTCTTTAATTCTTTAAACTCGAAAAGAAGTGATACTGATTTGACGAGTAACACTTTGATAAGTATTTAATTGAACATGAAATGTGTCTGTCTTTCCTTGCACTGACTGCACCACAATAATATTTAATTAAGAAAAACCGGTCCTTAATGCTAATGGGCGCTATTTTAAGATAGCTCAAAGTACTTTGAGCTTAATAATGACAACTGTTTATTGACGGAGCGTTCATATCTACGTAACATACGAACACCAACTTGTATTGTTGAACTAAAAGAACTCGGACATTTTTCTTCTAAGAGTACTGATCTTTACGCAGGTTATCCTCTCTGTGCATTGTGTTCCGAGAGGAAACCTCCGTACGATTTTAACCACGGAGAATTCCGTATTAATTTTCCGGGCTAATTTTCTCGACAAGACCATCCCATAATTGCCTCCGGTTTCCATTACGAACGTCCATCGTCAGAACCAGGCCGTGGAATCTCTTTCGTGCCCACCAGCCTTGGCCTCTGCAGTCGTCAAGTTCGACCAAAACCCGACAGTTAATCTGCTTACGATGAGATTAGCGAATTGTGAGCCAGCTAAGGGGAGCGAAAGCGACTTACCCATAGTGAGCTGGATTAGTTGCCAGTCCTTTCGGATCTTATAGCATAAGAGCCCGTATTTTGTTGGATCGTAATAGAGCTGCTGCTGCTGCTGTTGAATAGAGCGATGTTGAAAGGTCATCCGCTAGAGTTTTTGCGTTTCTGCTTTGTATGTATAGCAAAGCTGTAAAATTGCTCTCTTCATGATGCAAAAATGTGAAATACCGAAGTTCATGAGGTAAGTAAAGGTTTTCTGTTCCTCACGCCTGTTGTAGGCGCGCGAGACAGCCGTTGACTATAAAGATAAGCTTCGAAGTGCGAAAAATAATTTTGAATTCCCCTACAGTTCGTGCTCAAATCCTGAATGTAGACTGCGAATTGCACCGTGTTCAATTCAAGTAAGTTATGGAGAGCAAGGCTTTTCTCCAGAAATTCGAGTACAAAGTGCCCTTTACCGAGAAGCTTACGTATACGTCGGACATGACCGCCACACTGACGAACTCTACTTTTCTTTCCCATCTTAATTTCGTCCCAACACAATGAATCCACTCGTGTTTTTTCCTGAGACTTCGAGCGAGGGAATTTTTTGTTGGCCTATTGCATTTTTCTGAGCAAAGTTTTTCGCCAATGACAAAATTATGGCGTCGTAGGCACCCCGCAGACGCTAACTCGAGGAGGTTCAGATAAGTCAGGGACCCCAGGAGGGGGAGATGGGGTTAATGCCTCTCTTTTTTTTCGTGCGCCTCTGAAAGATGGCGAAACTTTGGACCAGAAATGAAGTGACTTTCGAGGCGTGAGAGACTTACTGCCCCGAAAAGAATACACGCACTTCGAAGACTTGAAATTCTCTGGAAATTCCGTGGGAGGTGTGAGGTGGACATTGCCAGTTTGCTAGTGGAACTGAGACGAAGAACAATAATTTATTCTTTTTTATCTGCGCAGAAACGCAAAGAATTTACTGTTAAATTAGACAGCGGGAAATGAGCCTTGCGCATAACAATTTAAATGAAAGGTGATGTGTTAACTCATCCAAATATAGAGAACGACGATGTCTTAATTTTTTCCTATTCATGCAGAAATTAATATACTTCGAGTTTATAAGTTAATCCTTGACGCGTAATATTTTTCAGCCGGTCCATATCTTTTTGATTTATCTTCAGTCTCCCTCTGTAGTTCACTTGTTTTTCTCAGACCTTCCAAATTTACGTCGAGACCTTGGGTTCACCTTGTGCATCGAATAAATACTGTATTTGATTCATTTACAAACACCCTATTTCAATGAAAATGTATGATTTTATCATGTATCATCCATGCAGTCAACGCCCAATTTATTTCATTATCTTCTCCCGCTCTAACCAAACCTCCATGATTATGAGCCATGTGATCTCCCTAGTAAGTTGGCCAATAACAGCCAAGGCATGTGATCAAACTAGTCAAGTGTTGTTGATCACTGCAATTGAGTTTGCAGGCACCATACATGCCTGGCATTATGTTCAAAGCAATGCCCTTTTATCGGAACACGCAAATGTTCGTCGTTTCTTTTCGCTAAAAAGATCGTACTTTATCGCACTATCTCTCAGGTCTATTCAGTTATTCAGGTACGGTCTAAGCTCTCTCGTCTGCATGAAATTGCAAACCATTAAATGACATTTTATTGATAGAATTTGCTGTTTTTGACAATAAACTTGTGTTGTTCAACTTTACAACATTGGACTCCCTTGTTGCAAGCTACTGACATTCATGATCTTATGCGGGTAACTTAATGGTGTTTTACCATGAATTACTCTGAGTAATAGTATGTTCTTAGCATTCAGTGTCTAATACTAGAACGTAGGAACTTGCAGCCTGCCATTAGCATGTTGCAAGCTACCTCGCTTGCTTGGTATACATGGTACACTTGATCTTTCTGTTAGTGATGCTTCTCAACTCAACGAGCATGCGCAAGACGATCGTAAAATGTGTAGTGAATGTTTTCATAGAGTCTGCAGCTCATGTTTTGACACTGGCTTAGCATATAAAGCCGAGTTGGCTGTGAGGAAGGGATGTTTACCGCAGTAAATGCGCCGTCGTTGAAGCTTGGCACGAGATCGTCTGTTGCTTTGCACGCACTTGTGACAGGAACTTTGTGACGAACCTGTTAACTGTTCTTTAGTAAACAGATATTCAAAGGCATAAAGACAGGGAGAGTTATTTTTACAAGCCTCTGGCTTTTTAATGGGATATTTCAGATACCTGAACGTCTTCATCAAGAAAAAATATACTTTTTAAAGTGAGACCAAATGTCAAAAGAACTCCAGGATATTTGAAAAATTATTTCTTGTACAAAAATTTACTTAGAAGAGTACTAAGGTTAAGTTTTAAAGTTTTTAAAGTACTAATCCCACTCTTCTTCCTGCTTTAGAACACATTGAGTACCTTTGAGTATTTCATTTGAAACACTGAATAGTGCTAGCAGTAATTTATTCTGAGAATTTTCATTCATTTGCCTGACAAAGCTGTAAAGTGCGGCCACGCGTAGGGTCCACTATACACTGATGAAAGAAATGCACAGAAACTTCACCTTTCAAAAACATGGCCAACAAATTTGTTCGCCATGAGAGGAAACTTTGAGAGGACACGCCACCAAATTTGTTGGCGTGTCGAGAGGAAACTTTGGTAAATGAATACACGGTGACTATCTTGAAAGTAGAACAATGCACGCAGTTGTATCATGAAAACTGGTAAATTTAGTCATGAGGAAAACATGCGTCCCATAATCGCATGATCTAAGAAGTTGCTCATCAGAATTAATTGCTCAGCACCTGCCCAGGAGATGTGATTTTTTGAGCTCTCTACCAGACTCTCATGCCATGTTTCTAAATTTAATGTTCCGTCTGACATTCTCTGAAGCAAATGGGCTGTTAGTGATAATACTCGCACTTTAATTTTCACGGTATTTTCTGAGGTGGTGTGAGTTTTTTCTTTAGAAGGCATGTATGCTTGTATTATTCGATTGGATGTCGACCTAAACTGAGATACGTACTTCGATAGAATTCGTTTTGAAATGTATTGAGCGTTGGAAATAAAATATATGTTTACTTTTGTGAACTGTGTGCCAAGTTTGTACATAATTAATGGGTGTTTATAGTTCATCTAGGAGAAGATAGTTCTATTTGAATGCTTCTCCGAAGAAGAAAATTAAGGACTATTTCGATTTGAATTTTCACCTTATCGTATTTATTCATAGATTTTTTGTACAGGCAATGAAAAATTATGCATGAAACTGAAATAGTTTTAATTTTGCTTCTGTACTTATAGTGTTAGTTTATGAATGAGTATTCTTTTGCTTTTATTTTTTTCGTTTTGAATCTGCTTCTAAGCAATAGTCATTCTCTGAATCAGGACCTGCAGTTCGTACTAAGTAGTGCTGCGCGTCCATCGTTAAATTAATATTCCCTGAACTTTAAAATGCGCGTCAAATTATGCTTAAGACAAATTGGTGTTCCCTGCCTGTAAATTTGTTCATTCTATTTCAAATTTTTGATGTAACTCCTGTTTTCATCTTTTATTTCTTTTTAATATTACGTGTACTTGTACTCTCCTTATTTTCCGTCGTAGCTTTCTTCTCTTGTTTTCATGTTGTTATTTGTCCTGCTCCATACTCCTACTTTTTCGATTTTTTTCATAATATACGTTCTGTACTCATTTTACTAATTTTTAAACTTTTTTGCATGTTCGCACTTGTGCCTGATTGTTCATTGAATCTTTTCAGTTCCCTTATTTGTGCTCTGTATTGTAAAGCCTTGAAGTTTGAGCATTTAGAGCTCGTTATTATGCTCCAGAAAACTAAACTGTACCGCATATAGGGACGGCATTTTCATAATGTTCACTAGGGACTTGAAAAGCAAAATCGTTGTGTGGACTGTGATCATACTATTCTAGTTCATATCGAAAAAGCAGGATTTGTGTCCATATGTAAAAGTGGACTTTCATACACGTAGCTACGAGGATGATGATTTTTTGGCTGTTTACTGGTTAAGATTTAGATCTCCAAGTTCCATTTAGTTAGCATAGCCATAAGATCATAGCTAGTAATTTACGATAAATTTTAGCTTGGCATCAACTGTATGTAAAAATATAATCTGTCCAAGGAATGAATGACGGTTTTTAGCGAGCAAAACGTGTCTGTGAGGAGTTCAGACAACCGTGCATACATGCATTCATAATAACGCATATGCCAGATAGCTCTCTAATTAAATGGGCGCAGAGAGAGAAATTAGAGAGCACCTTAAAAGGAAGGCTTGTTTCTTGGAGCTTGATGGAACAGTGACTAAATGTTGCTGACTGCAGGACTCGCACTGATGAGATCATATCACTGTGTAGTGTGCAGACATGCGGGCTCGGAACACACCGAACAGACGGTACTTGTACTCGGCGTACAGAGGCCTCGTTCTTGGTGCGTGGTGGTCGGCGGGCTGGTTTCACTCAAACAAGCCCTTGTAATTAGAGAAGCGCTGCTTCTCCTGCCAGCATTCAGCTCATTACTAGAGGACGTACCAGCAGCACTCGTATCAGCTCACGCGTTGTAACCTTCGATTACAGGCTGATAGAGCGCGTGTTGTTTGCAGACGCTGTACATGTGTGCCCACGATGCTTCCCTCACTGACTTATGTAGCCTTCACACGTACGTGTAAGTGTGCTTAAGGAACGGTTTTGGAGTTACGTCATAACTTTTGATTGGACTCTTAATCGGGACCTTGTTATTTACAGGTTCAGCACGGTGGTTAGTCCAGTATTTCTCAGCGGAAAAGCGCTCACAAGACCTGAAAGTAGCGCGCTTGAAGTGTTCTAGAGCAGTCGCTTGAGATACAAGTGTAATGGGAATTTATGGAGGGCGAAAATAGTTTTAAGACTTGTTATTTCGAGGCAGTCTGAGTTTTATTGCACTCGGTTATTTTAGAACCTGGGAATACCCGAATTAATGAATGATTCACTACAGAATATTTCATACGTTTTCCTTTGTCGTTCGTATTTACTGCTGCTTGTAAAGAAAGATGAATGTTCCATTTGCACGAACCTTAGCTCAAGTTGCTGAAATGTGGACAAATTCACAATTTTCAAGCTGGTAGCGCTTAGTTATACAACCTGTCATTATCTGACGTGTAAGTAGTTAGTCCGCATTCATTGTGATATTTTCCTTGTTACGAGTACTTTTCTATCAAAATATTTTAGCACACTGTAATTCCCCCTTGTTCGAGGCATTAAGATCAACATGTGTGGGTCGTATCTTGAACACAAAGGAAATCTCAACCCGCATGAAATATTTCAGTCTGTGGTACAGATTCTTTATGGACTCGCTCATCCTTTTGTTGACGGTGTCTTTCAATTATTAGAGCATTTGTATGACGAAGCACGCATCATTAATGCATCATGAAGGCTGCCATTTATGGCACTTACAATGGCAACTTTTATTCTTTACTGGTCAGGGGATTTTCTAGAGCCACAATAAGCGTTACAAGACACTTATTGTCAGCTTTGAAACGACACAAAAACGAATTAAAAAAAAGATGGCAAAATAAAAATTGTGTTTGTTTAGGTGAACAGTGTAGGGAGCAGGGAATATTTTTCCTTGTATCTACGTATTTTTCGTTGGAGCTGCTAAGTCTCATAAAAATGTCTGAAATTTTTGTCTGTCTGAGGAGTTTATTTTTTGATAAATAAACTACTTCATTCAGCCGTCAACGTTGCTTCTGCTTCGTAAATGACGTGAGCGAACGTCTCCCATGTTCAAGAAATATTGTTGTCGACAAGTAGTGCGAACTGGAAAAATCTGCTGGTTTAAGCTCACACGAGAGTTCTTCTTGAACAGTTTTTTTAGTCGACATATTTATACGTAAAGTGCCGACAGATTCTTTTGCAAATTGATTCCGCCGTTTTTCCTCAGCGGGAATTTACAATCATACAGCATTGACTTATCAAACGCGACTTCAAAGTCTATACAGTTTTCAAGGTTTGAATTCATGTTCATAAACCCCTCAATCAAAGATTGACGACCCGTGCTTCCTAATGAGTGAAGATGTTGCGAAGAAGAACTGCTAATCCACGTCTCCTGTTGAGGTTTGTTACTTCTCAGGGGCTACGTAGGATTCCACAGCGCCGCTCGAGACCTAGGAAGGAAGAGAACAAGAATGATGATAGTGATTGTATTTGTCAGTGTACCTCAGCCAGTAAGCGCTCGTCAGTTCACCATCACAGTATCAGCAACACTTGTTGCAAAAGACTGTTGTGTGTTTAGTTTTGTTTAAACTTTTTTTCTCGTGGAAGCCGCCAATGTTTCGTACAATCAATTACCCACATGAGTAAGACAATACATAATACTTTGCCTACGTATTTCATTTTTCAATGTTTCGTCTCGTTGAGGTGCCCCATGTCGGTTAAATGATGGTTATCACTTTGTTTTTGTGTATTGGGCTCGCCAAAAAATTCAATTGGGGTTTAAGAGAGTTTGGATCGATATAAACCTTACAAACTTTTTGGTCAGCGCAATGCATAAATACTTATTCAGTTGGGGACGCAATTTTTATTTTCGTTTGTTTGAACATTTTTCCAACATGTGGAATTAAGTAGTTACGGGGGAAACAGTATGATGACTGTCTCACGAATCCCACTAGAAGAATTTTGAGCGTTTAAAACTAACATTTTTTGAAAAGTTAAAGTTTTAATACACGTAGCTGTGTAATATTATTGCCGGTAAACGATACTGAGCTCAAACAATTTTGTAGTGAAATCTGTCGTTTTGCCCCAAGAAAGTGTTGTAAAATTTCCCTTCAATGTAATATAGCAACGATTGCTTAATATAATTTGTGTGAACTTTTCAAAACCGCATCAACATGAAACGAATTCCATTCAAGTATGCACTGTATAAGATGGCAGCTAGAATGGCTTGAATCTACGAATTCCAGCCTGGAAATCGTAACGAAAGTCACTAAAACAACCGACATTATTGAACACGACCGTGTATAATTTCCTGGCAAAATGTGTTTTCGGTAATAAAATGGAGTTATTGTGTAGGTCGTTTGTTATCACAGAGTCTTTTCAGGAAAGCGTTCTTTTGTGTCGGCTGTTTCCGAGAAAGGGGAGTAGAATTCTTTTCTGTATTGTATTAATTTTTTCGTTACGAATGTATGAAAAAAGTACATTAGTAAAACTGATTCGGGTAGTGGCCGACGTTTGCAAAAGGGTTTACAACACATGAACTACAAAGTGAATATTCTTCCTCAGGTTGACAAGGTTCACATTCAATTCTTCATCTTATTAGTAGAAAAGCATTCCTCGTTCATTAACAGCATTTTTTCGTGGATATTTATGAGTGTATTCGTGTCAGTGATGTGAGGTTTGTCAACAAGAAAAAACTACTTAAAATCAGGAATGCAAAATATCACTTCCATTCACGGCGCGCAACTCGAAAAAAAAACATTCATACATGCCTAACTCAAATTGATACAGCTGCCTGGCTTCTGTCAATGGAGTGGCCTGAGGCTTTGTTAGCACAAAACGTAGCCTTCTGACCTCTGGACTTGAGTTCTAGTGAATGGAATATTCTATATTTGTTATCAATAATGCATTGAAAGGAAATAAAGTCGCAGCTGTGTCGAACCTTGAGCCTCGACACTCGTACTTATTCTTACGTACTCCACGTGTACAAAATCTCTAAATCCACAGAATTATACAAGGGTTTTCTCGTTTTCTGTTTGAATTTGCGGTATTTTACTTGCGATATTCCAGCGATATATTGAAGTCCTTGCGACAGTCACCAGGATGGAGCTGACCATTCATATCACCTTTTTCTTGGCTTGCTCACAGATACTCTAGTTTTCTTACCTGAGCAAACTTATGTAGTTCTAAACTATTAGGCGACCATTCTATAAATTTTCTCCTGAAGTATTTGTGTTGTTACTATTCCAATTTTATAATCAATGTTTTTATTTCTAATAGCCCGATATCATAATTGTCCTTTTAACTGAGACTTTGCGTTTTCATCTGTCCTCGTTGATTTTGCTATTTCCTGTTGTCAACCATCACTGTTCGAGTCAAAAGTATTCAATAAAAGAATTCACAGTCTCATCCACGTTGCCTTTAAATCCAATTGGCTCCTGTGTTTGTGCTTTAGGGGACGCATGTGTCTACTCCTCCACGTAAGCCTAACACTATTCACCATGTGTCTACAAAAAGGCTTCTTACTTCATAAATAATACTAGTCGCTGAAGACTTACTTTATATTTATATACATACATGTGTTTTCCCAATGATTTCCTCGTTGGACTTAAATTACAGCACGTCGTTCACAGGCCTGAAGCAACGCCTTCATCATTTGCTGGCGCGGCCGCTGCTCCTAAGACCATTATGATGCAGGCGACTCGCCCGTCGCTTTAAGTGGATTAGTTTAATGACAAGAAAACAGGCCCTGTGTGGCTCCTGGCTAATGTTCCTCCTCCTTTTGTGACTGCCGCCGCTCGATGCTGGCCGGAGTAAAGCGCTCGAATAATTGAATGAATTTTGCTCCTCTCGAGAGTAAGTGGGGCAACATTTAAATAGACTTCACGAACACTCATGCTACTCATGCTCCTGTCATCCCTTCCATTTCGTGAGTGTGACATTCCTGGGTCATGGTTATTATCTTGCAGGGTGTGAAATTTAGTAAACGCATCTTTAAAAACGTTTTCTTTTGTCTTGTTGATAACTAAAAAATTATAGCCCGTACCAATGCGCGCCTAATTATAGAACAATCACCTTCTCATATGCTATCTGTTGCTTAATTCTACCGATCTGAAGTTTGTGTAGGATTTTACATCATTCGTTGTGAAGATTTCCTTCTGCTCAAGATAATTCATGTAACAATATGCACAGGTAATACATTGTGATAAGCAGCCAAAGACTTGAAAGAGTTTGAACTGAAATCGATAGCCAGAATTAATTTTAACATTCAAGCTGTACACTCGCATTGTCATGTGTTCTGTACACTCGCATTGTCATGTGTTCTGTACACTCACATTGTCATGTGTTCTGTACACTCACATTGTCATGTGTTCTGTACACTCGCATTGTCATGTGTTCTGTACACTCACATTGTCATGTGTTCTGTACACTCGCATTGTCATGTGTTCTGTACACTCGCATTGTCATCTGTTCTGTACACTCACATTG